>JAQGAV010000283.1:0-38228 GCA_034691345.1 Phasmarhabditis papillosa
GCCCGGCCCGGCCCGGCCCAAGTGCCAAAAAGTCGGCCGGGCCGGGCCGGAAAAGCCGGGCCGGGTTAACAGCTCTGAAAACGATAAGAGGATGCATAACATAACATTTTCGTGATTTTTTTAATACTTTTCCTTAGGCTATCGTCTCTGCTTCCATTTAACACTATAGCAAAATTAAAATTTAGACTATGACATACATTTTTTTATGAAAAAGCATTTTACGGCGCGCAGTCCTTTAAATCAGTCCTTTAAGGAAGTCCGATTGTAGCAAATGCATTGAGCGGTTATGATGTGATCCGGGACAATCTATTATTATAAAAAATATTGCTTTTTCAGCATTTCTATTTCGATAATTCAAAACCATTCATTAACCTTTTGCATATTTGACAGGATATTTTAAATTGGTCGCAATCTCATAGATAGACAATATTAAGCATTTAGCTATTCCGATATGTCTCATTTAAATGTGAAACTTTGTGATTTAATTGAAATGTGTTTGCTTAAATCGGTTTAGAATAACGGATATCTCAGACAATCTGGGAGCAAAAATAGGAGGCATCTGACAAAGATTGCACTTACCATTGGCAGTAGAGCAGAGATTGGAGAGGGAGCACATTGTTCACAGAAGGCAAAAAAGATAGCTACACAATTAAACCGAATCTGCTCCAATAGATCTAAGGGCTTAGATTATACTTTTCTGCTATGCACAAAACACGATACTATTAACTGTAACTGGCATATTAGGTTTTTATCATACAAAATAGCTATTCACATAAAATACTTTTAAGAATAATTATCTGTCAAAATATAAAACTGGAACCATTATTATTAATATTTCGGATTTCAGATTTCTGTTGGTATTCTCGGAATCACTATAGAATAACATATGCTTATGTTATTCTATAGTGAACACACTCTGACTTTCTAAAAACTAACATATATATTCAAATTAATTCCCGGTAATTGTTGCCTTTGGGAGATTAATCAGTCGTGCTAAGGACATTTATTATAAGTCTGTCAACAATGACACTACTGGCTGTTATTTTCATCGAGCTTGTTTTCTCAGCGGTGGCCCTTTTCTGCCTCTCAATATGTATGTATGTCTGTTACAATTCGAGCAGCTTTCATTCATACTTCAGGTAAGGTCAGAAGATTCCGGAGGTAATGCCCGAAACCCTGCGCCAAGGAAATCTACAGTTATTGTGTGATATGTGCGATTACAGGAAATAAATAACTATTTTCCTGGGAGAGAATTAGTTATAATTTCTACCTAGGTGGTCTCTTCTTACATTCATTTAAACTAACCACAGTTTCGCCAACAAAGCTGGAACAAAAAACACTTTTTTTCTTTTTTTTTGTCCAATTTTACAAAAAATTCGAACAAAAAACTTTTTTGCGAAACATACAAAAAAATCAAACAACTAAAAAAAATCCCAGACCATATTTGTTAATCAAGTGTTATTTTTCAAGTTTTCAAGTTTTTCAATATTTCAAGTTTCACCCAAATTTCAAGTTTTGCAAGTTCAAGTTTAAGTTTTTTTTACAACTCTAGTTTATTACTAGGAGGACACCGCGCTGCGTATATCTGGTATCCGACTGTGTAAAAGTGCAGATCATATGATATACAGTAAATTAAACATAATAAATATAAATTATAAAGAATTGTATAATGTTTATTACAGAGCTTTGCTTTTAATGATCCTCTCTATCCTTTGTGTCTATGAAACACTTGTTATTCTTATTCCCTTTAATTATTTTTTCCCCGATCTGGCAGCTTCGCTAAGCCTACGTAAGTTATGTAGCAACATAATCGTCTCTTTATATTCTTATTTAGTTTAAGTTTTGTTTCAGCGGATATTCGTCGTGTGGGGCAAGTAGTTACTTTCATAACACTGACAATTGCCTTGCTGGTTATATCAATAGAGCGCAGTATTGCCGTTAGCTGTTGCAGTAAATACGAGAGCTTCACTTCTTCTTGGCCTGTTGTGGGGCTGCTTGTAGCTACGGTAGGTTAGAATACAACTAATCTATATCCAGTGTCTTCATAATAACAGTTTATTTAATAAATGTGTAGTAGGATTGCATAAATAATGTTTATGTTCTATTTCAGATTTTCTTTTCCATTTCTTTTAAATTGGTAGCTGATTACTGTAGGTTGAATGTTTTAAACATCAAATATAAGATTGTTTTAGATGATGCTCGTGGTCTCGTTCTAGTTCTATGTTTATTTTGTGATGTAACAACCGTGTTAGTAAGTATTATAACTTAATATTTATAGAATATTGTATAGTGTTGTCTTTTGCTGATTTACTCTTATATTATTATAATTATTCTATTATATTATATTAACTAAATAATACTTTATTATTTAGACTCTATTATTCAGTTGGTGGCGCAATTCATCTATTCGTAGTGCCAATACATGTCGGCAAAGAAATTTGGCCACTAAATATCAGGTAGAACAGTTTTATAAATTATTAGGAACAATAAAAATGAGATGTATAAACCTTAAATAGTAACATAGGTGGTCTAATTAATGTAATTGTTTTTCAGTTAAGTGAAAATGAGCGTATCTCACATCTTCTATTCCCGCTAACGGCCTCTATGATGGTTGCTAAGGTGTTTGTATTTTTGTTTATAACTGCTTATAGAATTAACAGAACCAATACACATGCTGATATATTCTTCTCTGCTTGCAGATTAGTAAGTAATAATATTACTAATATTATATGTCTTTGCTGACAGGGTGGCATTTTGAATCCTAAACTCTTTGCTCATTTTACAATATTTATCTTCCAAATCATTCAAATGTTGAACCACTATTTGTTTTATGACTCTTTTAGGTAATTATCTTAAAACTTTAATATAATATATTATTTTATTACAGACCATAAGCATATATTCTATTTCCTGTTTGGCTTGGTTGTATCATATGCATAATCCATATAAAAATTCTATACAGAAAGTATTCAGTACTTTTGGATTCTACGGACTTCACCAACAACAATCAGTAGACCAAAATCAACCAACTGGTATTAAAAATACCCAGATCGCCCACCTTAACTAATCTTGTTTTCAGAGACCCCCCACGAAACTTATTTCGTCATGTTGGAAGAACAATGGAATGCAACGGCTATACAAAGCAAGACCACCAACCAAGAAACATAATATCGAATATTATTTACTAATATTGTTTTGCATTTTTATAGTGCAATAGAATGAAGGCAATGTGGAAATTATTGTCACATCAGTAACTGGTTTACTTATCGGTAGCTTTATAGAGTTCAGTTTAAAACCTTAGTTAAGGAAACAAAAACAGTACTTTACTAAAATTCAAGTGTGCTTGTCTCGAGATGTCTTCTTAAGATTAAACAAAAACAGTATTTAAATAAGATATTAAACATCGCGGCTACACAATTATTCTACAATAGTGTATTTAAGTATTTATTGTATAGAGGACGGCATAGAGCAGTCATTGAATGCAGTTCTTTTCAAGTCGTTTCCGGTACAAACGTTTATTTTCTAAAGGTAAGAAGCAGTGCACATTCAGTTGTAGACCACCCACTGCAGTTACCGATGTGTGCGATCTGCAGACAGCTTTGCACACTTTTATCTTATTATAAACGTTTTACATAGTTAATAATTTCAAAGCAAACTTATAAACTTCTAACTGAAACCTTATTAAATAACTAGGTTGCAAGGTAATAACAAAAAGAAATGTTATTTAAATAGTAGAATATTACTCTATATATATTATGTTTATTATAAACAGGATTATTTTTAGTCTCAGATAGGAGATCTTATTATGCGAGTTCATTCTATATATTTATGATGAATTTCTATGAATGGCTCTTTTTTTGCCAGCAAAGTGCCTATAAAGGACCCCTTAACCGCAACTACACAACATTAATATTCATTGGTCTCAAAAAGAAGTTTTCTATTTCATTTGTAAAGACAACAGTTTAAATTAGAATGTTAAATATATTTTAACAATAAACAAGTTACAATTCTATTATAGATATTATAGGAAATGATCACAATTCGAGAGAATGATGATGATCAGCACACTGATCGGCAGCACCTTGGTGACAGCCTGGTGGCTACTGCTCGGCAACCCACAGGGAGACTAGAGTTAACTACGAGACTAGACACTTCTAGAAGACTTACTGGTAGAATGTCCGGTAGCAGCCAACACTTTGTTAGTAAGTTTGTGGGTGGTCTAGGTTCAAACTACATCATGATGGGTCCACTCATACCTGGTTTGGTCAATGAAGATTTATAGTCCCCACGTTAGGAGGTTAAAATGCAAATACAGAAAGAAACAGAAAAGAAGCAGGTGGCCAAATTATTCCATGTTTTATTTGTTGGGCTGGTTTTCGTAGTTGGTGGTCTTATATTTTGCTGGTCTTAGAGGTGGCTTAACCCCTCTACCTAAGCCAATAACTTAACTATTTGATGGATAGTTTTGCCTAGTTTCCATTTGAACGACCCCCCACTACGGTTACTCTTCTATTTATTTTAAATAATAGTTATTAAAGAAGATGTCATTCCCTACAAGATATCTTCTAATTTAGTTATTTAAGATATTCAAATTTTTTTCAATGCACTTTTAGTAAATATAAGTATTTGTAACATAATTATTATAAATAAGATGTTTAAAATAAACAATGTCTTTGACAGTCTATATAGCGGTGTTGACAGTGTTGTTCCGACTTATTCTAAACTCTACGGATTCTGCCAGTGACTGATTGCCTTCAAATTTTCCAGCTGGGAGACCGCTAAAATCCCCTGGGGTGGTCCCCTTCTTTACCCTCAGCACCCATGCTTTGGCGGAGTTAGAGCAAGCCTCTTTGACCACCCAATAAGTAAATAATAAGTACTTGGGTACCACACATGTAGTATATATCCTTTTTGACTAAATATACATGTGAAACTATTGTTTAGTTGTATTATTGTACCACCCTGTGAGATAATATTAATAACACCGTGGCCCACTTTTATATGTACTAGTATTACCCATTCTTGGTTTCTTTATAGTTTTGCGAAACGGAAGCGATTATCGCCCCAGACAATACACGATGATTGAAATGTATTTTGTTTATTATTAAAAGAAAAACGATTTAAATTTATTCTAAAATTAGAGTAAAGTAGAGTTGTTGTTCAAATTCTAAGTTTGAGTTCTTAGAGGTAACCAATTGTAAATTCTTTTCTCCCTCACAGCAAACTGAATTTAGAATTTTTTTTTTCGTGGGTATTTAACAGTGTTATAATGACTTACTGCCATGTTATTTATAATATTTGTAAAACATAGGCCTCCCACGCTGTTTATTACTGAAATATGTTGACGTGCTTGTTGGCAGCATATTCTCAAGGGTGTCTTTTGCGCACATCTAACCATTGAAAGACATATTTTTACACCTACATACTGACATTCCATATAAGCCTAAAATAGACCACCCCGGTTGTTAACTATTTCAATTATGTCTATTGCTTTACTAGTTATTATAGATTATACAAGAACCCCCATTTAATAAATATTTAGAATAAACCTGTAACTAGTAACAATAACATTACTTTGTTGTTATTTAAATAGAAATGTTGTCTATTTTATGCATCTTAAATGCCCATTTGTGCGCATGCTGATCGCCCACAGTGATAACTAGTTGTATTTAAAATAAGCCCTTTGATACTGCTCTATTTTTATATTATTTTTACATTTAGAATTTAAGCTATGAATCGTTCTTCTTCTGGTAAAATATCTTTAATTCGGGTTGAATCAGCTAGAAATGTGGGACAGGCAAATAAGTTAGCAAGATCAGTCAGTACGTTTGTTAATTCTATAATATACATCTAACAAAAATAAGAACAATGGGGGGGGATTTATCAAATTTATTAAATAATTAGTTTTCTTCAGCAGTGGCCCTGTCTGACATGGAACAGTTAATGAAGAGTGCTCGAACAAACAGGAGCTTATCCAGGTAATTAGATGAAAATATTTAACATATCTAATAACTTATTATCTTTTTGTAGTTCCAATAACAGCAGAAGATTATCTTTAATAACTTTTTAGCATGATTAAAAAATTCTAAAAATATTACAAAAAAAGAAGTAACCTTTTGAGCATACCGTGTCTTTAAATTACATTTGGCATACAGCTGACTCTCTTCTCAGTTCTTACTTTATTATCATTATTGTCGTCGCCTATTATATATATATATAGTTTATAAATAATCATACTCTTGTCTGTTAATAATATTGTGACTATTAGGTCTCGTGCTCCTGGTTGTGACTGCTGTTGTCATATTCTAGAAGATGTTACCATATCCCCCAGACAGGCAGTCTTCTCTGCTAAAGGAGGTGTTAACACCCATATACTCAGCAATACAAGCAAAAGTTTGTTTACTATAGTCATATACGTTAAATATGAATAATCATATAGTAGTAACATTTATAACTAATATTTATATTCCTTTAACGTTTGTAGAATAAACATTCAGTAATTATTTGTTCTATTTAAACCCTTAAATACACAAAACTATTATATAATTTAGGTACTCTCGCCGTTAAGATAACCTGTTCAGACAACGCGCTCTATAGAGTGAATCCAGTGTTTGCAGTTCTTGAACCTGGGCGTTGTATTACCTTACATGTAGGTCTAATTTATACTTAATATATAGTTAGTTTTATTTAGATCGGTCGTTTGGAAGCGTCTCCTAAGAAAGACCGCCTATGCATATTATTGCTCGAGCATAATGACTCTAAACTTAGTGCAAAGGAGGCGTTTAAGGTAATTATAAATATGGAACTTTTAGATAAAATAATAGTTATCCTACTTATTTATTATTATTATTAAAGTTATTTATTTAAATACATTTGTTTTAGCTGTCCTCCGTTAGACCTACGGCTATGTGTGTCCCACTGGTAGTTACCGAAGAAGATGAATAATATTAAAAGCTCCATATTCTATTTATAATTAACATTACTTTCTATTTTTGAAATGTATCTTTTGCTCGAACAATTTAATGTTTATTAGCAACAACAACTCGTACAAAATTTCATCAAAAAGGCAAAAATAAAGTGAAATAGTTAAATAAGATTAGTGTTAGGATAGTTATTCTATTCTACACATCTGATTTGCCAAATGCTTCAATTATTTGAACAAGACTAGCATAGGTTCCTGTTGCAAAACCAAATAGGGCAAACACCATCAAAGACACGTTCCTAATCCATACCCAAGGGGTAAGAGCACTCCTTAAATAACAAATATTATTTAGTTATCTATTGTAAAATATCTTATTTTTATAGTTTTTAGCATAAATAAAACTGTATTTTCAAGGGTTGAATTACACAATTACTTCAAAACATATTTTATTTAACGCATTTGATATTTGCATTGTATAGTCAACGCCAAGAGTAATGATGAAGTGTAAGGATTTCAAAGCTCGTCTAAGCCCCTTTTGCGAGCACCGTGCCAGCATCTGGCGGCTACTCTGCGTTCCCTATTGTAGTTTGCAAGTACGCGCGTGCAACTCGCCTGCAGGTGCGGTATTAAAAATCTTAAAAATACGTAAGTGACACTCCATTATTACTCTCGGCGCTGACTCTATTAATTACAAATCTAATTTTGTTAGAAAGAGTACCTGGACCAGTAGCATAGCAATTCAATCATTGGAGGGAATACTAATGTTAGAGAAGTACCGGCGACCGAGCCCACCAGAGAGATAAAGAGCGCCAAATGGGGAATCATCTCAGCAACAAGACCTACAGCAGTGATAAGTTAATTTATCTGTATTAAATGTGGGCCTGCAACGGATCGTCACGGACTAATGCCCATAATTTGTTATAATTTGTTTAAAAGCTCAAAAAAAGTTTTCAAATTCACCTTTTTAACGGACGCTGTTTTGAAATTTTCAAAATAATCTGTGCCAAAAAGCTATAGCCCCGGGCCGGCATCTAGGTTAATTAGATGAACGTACATGTGAAGACTACTCCTGCAAATCTAGCTCCGTAAATCAACTTTTCTTGTTTGTCCTCATCTACCTAAAATAATTATATTTATTTAAAGACAGTGTAATTTAACTATATAAGTATTATATAATTGTTATTTATTAGTCTTCTTGTTTATCAGCCCTACATTTAGTAATAATAATAACTAGAGCTAAACAGAATGGAAAACATGCCCATCGCACTGGGAACCACACCGACTTATTTATAAAAAGTGAATATTACTTAATTATAATAATATAATTGTTTATTATCTAATATTCTTATTAACCTTTCTCTTTATCCACTTTTCAACACGCTCCATTGGTACATAAAACTGTAGTGGATATGATATTAGAATACAACATACAAACATTATTTTAATACATTGATAGAATCTAAAAGAATATTTAATTAATATGTATTATCCATAAGTGATTAGAAGAATAAACTAATAATATATCTAAATAGATGTGCAGTACAAGTTCTTTTACACTCCTTATTTTATAACTAACGCTGTTTGTGGTAAATTAAGTGTTAAAGTGTCCATAACAGCATCTCCGAAACGAAGATATCCGAAGAACCTTAAATTATCTATTATTAGCGGTATTACACAATATAAAACTGTTTTAATTCTAAAATTACTATTCTTCTTAAATTATAATATAACTTGTAGTTATATTATTTATATGTGGCACACTTTGTTTGTCTTACTTAATTATAAGTTATAAGAAATATTAAAATAATATTATTCTTACCCGACAGTACAATATAATAGAAGAACTAATAAACAAGAAGTATTAAGAACTCCATTCTTTGTAATAAAATGAATAGGCTCGTCCATCTGATTCTCAATTGGTAGAACCTTAAATACAATAATACATTCGAAATACATAATTTTTAATATTATGTTTAAAATATTACTTTAATAACAAAATATATATTAAAACTCACAACAGCAACTCCTTCGAATGCGAACATTACAGTTCCAAAGAATAAGGGTAAAGTAGACCAGTGTCCAACTGCAGGTAGTGAAGTACTATGTCGACTAAACATTATATTATATTTGTTATACAAATATAGATAAACTCTTCAAATTCAGTTTTATATGCAGAATTAACTATATATATATTTGAAACCCGTTAATAGGTGAACACCCATGTTATTAACTATTACTTCTATATTCTTCTTAATTACTTACTCAATGTTAAATAACTGTTGCAAGACAATGACTACAGCAATTAGATACACAACGTTAGCAATGGCAGCTAGTGGAGCAAGAGCCTTAAATCATTTTATTTATATTATTATATATATATATTATGTTCATTGTAATTATAAACATAAATATTTTTATATGCGTCTATGTTACCTTAAGTTCTCTAATAGTACATAACCATAAGATAGGAACTAGTAATAAGGCTATCCAGCCCGCCTGAGAGATATGTATAGAAGACGTCTGATCAAAGAACTAAATATATTTTATTAATTATTAATAAAATAAATATACAATGGTATTTAGTTAGAACCTACTTGTTTAAGATTGTCCGCCATAAATACAAAATATACACAACAAAAGCCGAACTGTGCAACGAACATGTTAACATTAACCACTTGTCTGAATGTAGAATATTAATAAAAATAGTTATCTAACTAAGTGGTCCTCTAGTTATATTCCCCCTGGGTGGTCTTACTTCCAAAAGTATCCGTGATTTCTAATCCATGGTGGTCCGATCTCTACTGCTGAACGCATTACATTGGCGTAATCAAGTCGTTGCTGCGATTTACTAAAAGAAATAATAAATTTTAGTTTTTATTAATAACAATAAATAATAATTGTGTTATCATAATTATATAATACTTACAGATAGCCTATATAATGTTGAGAGAATACCAATTGTCTTGTGCAGTAGATGCATATAAGGCATATTCCAGCCAATAGTATAAGTCCAAGCTGTATAATACACATATTATTATTATTATTATTAATATTTTGTAATCTAATATTATTAATAGACTAAATATAGTGAATACTAATGATATCGTGGTTATTTGATAGAATACTTCATAGCAATACCTTATACTTAACTGTAAGTATTAATAATTTGACCACACAAAATAAATGCAATAACTAACTTGACGTTTTTCTATCGTATATTCTCACGCAACTCTATATTTATGTTATTTAGAAAGAAAAGAACAGTTGCAACATTTCTATTGTATTAATAGTAGCAGTTATATTAAGAGTTATTTTAAGTATTTTTAATAATATAACATACCCATAATCCAGAATGCTTAAAAGCTAATGGTAGTGATAACATTCCAGTACCCATCATAACCTAGAAATACAAAAATATTTAATATTATTATTAGTAATATTAATTACTTTAATCATGTGAATTAATGCTTGGTCTGCAGATATAGATCCTCTTTCCTTAACTCGTGCTGCAAACAGTTCATTCATTCCGGGAGATCTATAATTTGTCTATTTTTATACTATAAAAGTGATATTTTTATACTCAATTCTGTTAATTTCTAGCATTGTATCGTGGAATTGATTTAGTTATTTGGGTGGTCTAAACGTACCGATTCCCCTGTAAGGGTATCATTTCATTACCATAAGAGGACACCGACATCCTAAATTAGTTAAGGTTATTAAATTGTCTTCACAGGTGGTCCATTGTATAAAGGGCACTATTGAATAAAAAGTATATTTAAAATAAAGATAAATTGAATAAATTTAAGATTATTTTGCATTAGGTAGGGGGGCATATAGATAGTTGCAATAGATAATTAAAAGAAAGCCTCGATAAGAGTGAGCAAAGTGCCGAAACAGCATATTTATCAGTTGCAAAGAAATAAGAATACAACAAAGAAAGAGCTACAGGGAAAATTAATTTATTATGCAATTACTATATATTTAATAATAATTAAATAAAAACTTACAGATAGTTATTTCTGTCGATCAGGACCCATATGCATAAAAATTTAGTCCAGTACTAAATTAAGTTCGGTACTAAATTTAGTACGGTTTGGTATGCATAAAAATTTAGTCCGGTACTAAATTTAGTACTCTTGGGTATTTTGATCAGTTTTATTCAGATTTTCTCACTATTTTGTATTATTTTCTCCTGATGTATTCACTCAGTAGTAAGCAAATAATTAAGAACTCGAATAATATCGCAAAACAACAATTTGTCATATTACACTGTTTTGAAGATAGCCTGCTCAAAATTATCTATTAGTCCTGTACATCGACTTTTCCAATACTTTCACAGCCTTAAATTAATTATCTTGCTTAGTGCTTAGTTATTATATCATTTCTGAATATTCAAGGAATCAAGTTTTGTATTATCTTGATACGAATATTGATGAGGTTTCTATCGAAGTTTTATCTTCGAAACCTTAAAAGCGAAATGATATCAACCCGCTGGTATTGGAGGAAGAAGAATTTCGGCAACACTTTCTTCACCACTGATTTAGGGGCTAACTATATAGAGAAAAATATAGAATCAACTACACATTCTAATTCCAATCTTTCGGTTGGCCCATAATTGGTCTTGACAAATGTGATACGTTTTTTTTTCCAAATCTGACACACAATATCACAGAATGCAAAAATTTGTCGAAAGAAAAGTAGTAATTTCGTTCATTACCGTTACCACAGGCTTCAAATGATGACATATCCTGCATACTTCAATAATACGTGCATATTATTTTTTTAAGGTTGATAATAGAGACAAAATGTAATATAATAAATATATCCATTGCAGCGAAATTAGTTTACGTAGTACGAAAGTACTAAATTTTTATGCATACCAACCCGGTACTACGTAAACCCGGTTTACGTAAAAGCATCACAAAATGTTACTATTAACTAAAAATATCGTCTGTTGAAATGTTCCTCAAATAGCTCAATGCACTCCTCGTAGCAAGAACTAATTAGGTGAAAAAGGACAAAAAGACAAAATATAAATGAAAGTCGAAATAGAACAGAAGAAAATATAAATTAATGTTATAGAAGCGAGGATCAATTCCAATTTCAGAACAATTACAAATTAGACCGCTTGAACTAGCAATAACGTGAACGTAATTTATGGAAACGAAAACTTTTACTAATCGAAAATATTAGAACTTATTTC
Source organism: Phasmarhabditis papillosa (assembly GCA_034691345.1). Lineage (NCBI taxonomy): Eukaryota > Metazoa > Nematoda > Chromadorea > Rhabditida > Rhabditidae > Pellioditis > Pellioditis papillosa. The sequence goes on from JAQGAV010000283.1 coordinate 12,126, forward strand.
TGAGGTAGGTTTTCGAGTAGTAAATACTTTTCGTTTCTGTAAAGCCTGCCCGGGCAACAATCCACAACCGCTCGGGCAGCCAAAAACGCCTAGGTACCCCACCAGGGCATTTCTTTACTACGACCACTCGACTTTGTGGACGTTTGTTTCACTGTTTTTTAGTCTGACTGGACATAATACTTGATATTGTAGCTGGCTCGGGTCCGTTCATCTTTTAAATGTTTGGTAATTTATAGAAAAGAAAAACGTTTAATATTCGAAAAGCTACCTCAGATTTTCTATATGTTATAAGGGTTCAAACATCAGTAGCTCCCCCATTTGATTGAAATATTTTTTCTCTTTTACATTTACGTATAGGATAATATAGTTGGTGGACTAATCGCTTTTAAAGAGTTACGGTACAAACTACAAATTTATAAGTACTTATTAGAGCAGTTAGATTAAATATGTGCTCTAATTAGAATTTCTTAGACCTTTAGCTGCAAGCGATTAGTCCGCCGACTATAGCTTGTAAGACAAATAACCGTTAAAACATTCTTTTTTCATAAAGTACGATTAGATTGTTATCAAATTATTTACAGTCGGGTCATTTCTTGCCAGCGGCGTGAAATTTTTCGGCACCCGCACCAGGCAGCCAGACTAAACCGGACCCATATTCTCATCCTAAATATTAATAATAATCTTACCTTCTAAGAAGAGAAAGAGGTCTTACAATAGAGACCATTTTAAGGCGAATGAGTGCTGCAAACCTACTTTTAGAATGTAATGAAAGAATATTTTATAGGACATAAAATAATATTGCGAACATATAATATAAGACGGAATGATATTAGTAATTTCTATGAAAATAGAAAAGAACAAGACTGGAACAAAGGGATTAGTCCTTATAATTATAGTCTATTTCAAAACCTAGACTACATTGCGCCTTCCAGGGATGTGAAAAGGCCGCCGGGCCGGCCCGGTCATTTCCCAAAAAGTCGGCCCCTGGCCGGCCCGATCCGCCCTAGTCTTTTTCATATTTTTAGCGGATATTGTTCAAAAAAAGTTAGTTTTCAGTGCGAATTTCTTTCATTAACAATAAATAATGCTACAAGCTTCACCTATTGATGTTTTTCGATACTAATTATCAAAATATTCTCCTAAATCAGTGGATTTTTTCATAAAAAGTATAAGTGCGCGGGCCGATTTTTTGAATTTGCCGACTGCTCAAATTTCGGCTCCGGGCCGGGCCGGGCCATTAAATTTCCAGCCCTGGCGCCGACCTTAAGCTTAAAATGCAATGATAGGGATGAAACTACCACAGTATATCAATATTTTATGTGTTCCTTTGACAAATATGATTTGATAACTTATTATAACAATGAATAGAACAAATACTGCCGCTTGACCAAATAGTAACTTTTTCCTTTAATATTGATATCAAATATTTTCCAACCTCTGATCCCGGTTTCACAATTTTTTCGGCGTCGGCCTCTCCCTGGCCGGACCAACTTCTAAATTTGTGGCCCCTGTCGTAGACCAAAGCCCATTATCCATTTGATTTCTTGCAGATTCAGTTTTCACTTTCTCAAATGATCTAAACCCGATTCCGCAGAAGTCGTTTTTTTTTTCATTTTTCCCTTTAATATCGTTGAATTTGTTTTTCTATTAATATAATCTATATTATTATCGCTCTATTATGCTTATATTTTGCTTTAATCGTTATGTTTAATCTGCCAGACGGGTTCCACAAACTGCCTCCATCTGGCTATAAAAAGATGCTGAAATGAAAAGTTTTAAATAATAATGCTTAGGCTTACCGTTTTTTGTCTTTTTATTCATTGCATTGCTGCTGAAGGAGTTCACTGGCGTAGGTTTTACATTATCTTTTGAAAAATATTTCCGTTTTGAATTTATTTTCGGGTTTTTGAAGATTGTCTTTTATAAGACTCTTTTAAAGTAGAACATTGTTTTAAGAATTGGCTCCTGGGTTTGTAGAATCTAAACTTCGCTTTTCGAAGTTTCTTAGTTTTCTCTCAGTGCGAACGATAAATTTAGATCTCATCAAGACTCAAACCTCAAAATAAATGAAGCTGAGATTTTGAATTACTGAGATAAAAAGGATATTGAATTATTATATCCTTTTTCTATAGCAATTACTAAAGTTAACTTAGAAAGTGTTTGTAATGTAAGTATTCCTATTATTTTAGAATGGCGTGACATGATTTGCAAGAGCTCCGGCAAGGACGGCGGATCAAATTGCGAAATTCTACTTCGCGAAGAGGAGAAGGACCTAAATCCAAGATCAGTGCCTTTGGATACTTGTTTTGAGGTAGGATTCTAAATTATTTAATAGCTGAAAAATTATTTATTTCTGAATTAGTTCTTAGTCAATTAGGATAACAATGAAATAAACAAAAGATTCGCGATTTCAACAAGTCCTCTATGGCCTTACCGAGGTCAAAAGTCTGGGAAATGCTTGGTGTCCGCACCCTAAGGCAACGGGAAAGAGCAAATTCAAATGGTGAAATCTTGATGCTCTAACTTGGCATATTTTGTTAAGCAATTTATGCTAATTTATAAATCATTACAAAGGCAATAGCTCAATATATGCAACTGAGTTTTTCGAATGATTCGGTTAACGCTTTCCAGAGAAAATGAACTTTAGTTTGAAAATTAGATCTCAGTCCTTTAACCCCACTGTCTCCGGTGGCGAGACATGTGTTCAAAATCATTAAATTCGTTTTTAAGTAGTGAAAATTAATTTATAATCTTGAAAATTTGGCAGCCACTAAGATAATTCAATAACATATTCAGTTATTTAGAATATTATAGAAATGCTACACTAACCTACTTTTTCAATGTTTCCGTTTCAGGAAACCGTTGACGGCAAAACCCGTGAGTACTGCAATCTTATGTGTCCAGGAGCCGATACAGTATACAGGTATTCTTATTACAGTATTCATAAACTACAATAATATTTAAATATTTATTATAAATAACTTATTAAATATACTATTAATAAGTTTGTTAAACACGTTTTAATACCTAGTATACCTGCAAGCACTTTTTCTAGATAATGTGCCGCGCTTACAGTCTTCGTACAATCGCTCAATTTCATTCATTTATTTTGTTATTTCTATATTTGTGAATAAATTCCAAAGTGAATAATATAGAAAATAAAAAAGCAATTAAATTGTTGAGTATACCGCGCCTTTGAAGCGGAATATATTTCGTCGTTCCAGAATCTTCGTCTACCCCAAGAATCATAAAAGTTGTTTCTCTCACTATACTTATCGTTTGGAGAAAAGAGAAGATCAGTTTTATATGTGGAGATCCGAAAAGTAAGTGAAACTACAAAGGTTCAGATAGCCAAGAACTATAGTTAATGACGGAAGTTCTTATAAGATCAAGGTTATTCCAACTGACTTTAATTGAACTTTGGATAAGGAGGTTCGGCTTAACCTGTATTGCGCTATATCGCACAATAATAGTAGATTTCTTCGGCGCAGGGTTTCGGCTAGTCAGTTCGAAATCTTCGGAGCAACGGCCGCTCCTTTCTAACATTCAATCTTCGGGTGCACGAAACATGGAATAGGTATCGTCAGCGCCAAGAGTAATGATGGGGTGTAAAGAATTCAAAGCTCGTCTGAGCCACATTGTCGATCACCGCGCCAGCATCTGGCGGCTACTCGCCGTTCAATATTGAACTTTGCGAGTACGCGCGCGCAATTTGCCTACAGCGACGGTGTTAAAAATCCTAAAAATACGCAAGTGACCCTCAGGGATTGGATTTTTTGTTCTAAAATTTTTTGATTTTTTGAGTTTTTTGGGTTTTCGTCAAAAAATGTTTGTTTGATTTTTTGACCAACTTTTGCTCAAAAATTTTCTTTCATGTGCTATGTTAAAAATACTAAAAGTGTGCCAGTGACACTCCCTTATTACTCTTGGCACTGACTATAAGCTTCTGGTTTCATAAGCTTTCTGAAGCTATGGGGAGTCGAACCCACAGCCTCAGATGCTAGCGGATTCGTACTTTAAACTATACAAATGTTCTAACATTCAACCTTTTTTCAGATGCCGTGCCGCCGATGTTCACTTCACAATTCGTTGTGAATTTGCTTCTCCTAGGGCCAATTTCATCGGCGATGACAAATTATTCGAAGAGACGAAAAAACTTCTAGCAAAAGCAAGAGTATAAATAGTATATTGTAGATGATTCGTATAAGTTGTTATTAAATATTATATATTCCTTATTGTTTGTATTGGTTTTCTGTTCTTCTAACTCATCGCCGGTCATCGGGTGCACGAAAGTTCCAATAAAATTCTACAAAATCTTTATGTATTAGGCAAATACTTGCTTTATAAGGAATTCCATTTGCTTGTAAAGCCTTTTCTTCGTCTTGTGACCCGTAAAACTTCTAGTTGTTATAGCAGCGAGTGCTTTAGCCCAGTGGTTAGAGCAGCGGTCTCTGAATTCGTGAGGATTTGAGGCTGTGGGTTCGACTCCCCGTAGCTGCAAAAGGCTTGCGAAATCAGTAGTTTACTTATCCCATGTTTCGCGCACCCGAAGATTGAATGTTAGAAAGGAGCCGTCTTTGCTCAGAAGATTCCGGAATGAATGGCCGAAACTCTGCGCCGAAGAAATCTACTTTTATTGTGTAATACGTGCGATTAGAGGAAACAAATTGCTTTACTTTTTACTAACATTGAATATAATATTTATTTTTTCTTTCGTTATGCAGAATTTTGTTAGTTTCTCCCATTTCTTAATATCCGGGTGCGGTTCTTGGTGGCGGACAGTGACTGCATCCTCCTGCTGCTCCTGTTTCTCCAGCAGCTCCTGCGGCTCCGTCTTCTCCGGGAGCTCCGGGCTGTCCGTCGGATCCATTGTCACCGCGCTCACCTTTTTTACCGTCCTTGCCTGAAATATGAAGATGTCAGTGAAAATGTTTTTGATTATTAAAAATTTTGGAATTATGAAAGGTTTTGGTGCCAGCCAATATCTTTAAAACACAGTGTTCGAAGAATTGGTAAAAATAGGTTTTTAAGCTGTCATCTGGGTGGGTATTCTTCTTCTCTGTATCTGTGGTAGGGTGAGTTTTCGGTACGGATTTTAGCAAAATACCGGTATTTTCAAAATTTCGTTATATCGTTTTACCGGTATACCGTACCACCCTAATCTGTGGAGCTAAATATCGTCTGTATCAAGAGCTAGGTTTCCAGAACGAATCCTAGAGAAACTCGGTATTAAATAAAAATGAATAGAAAATCGGAGAACTGAAAACCTTCTCTTCAAAATGAACCTAGTTCTTGCAACAGACAATGTAAAAAGAATGAATCAGAGTACCGGAAAAGCATCGCATTAACTGTATCTATGACTCCCTACATACCTGGTCTTCCTGCTCTTCCTGGCTGTCCGTCGGATCCTTTCTCCCCTTGTGGTCCTGGTGGTCCGGGTGGTCCAGCGGGTACTGGCACCTCCTTAACAACTCCTGGAGTTCCAGCTTCTCCATCTTCTCCTAGCTCTCCGTCCTGACCGGCTTCTCCGGCATCTCCTTCGGCTCCAGGTTCTCCTGGGTTCCCATCCTGGCCTGGCTCTCCATTAGGTCCCTTTTGTCCGTTGGGTCCCTTGTTTCCGGGTGGTCCTGGAGGTCCTTCTGGGGCATCGGGACACTCGAAACAGAAGTGTGGTTCCTGTTTGGTCTTGGAGTGATCGGGTCCTCGACGACCAGGCTTTCCTGGCTTTCCGTCTTTTCCATCGGGTCCATCTTGACCAGGAGCTCCAGGGTTACCGGTTAGTCCGATTCCACATGAGCAGCATTGTCCGTCGGAAGAAGAAGATGAGGCTTCGGAACCAGTTGAACCACCGACTAAAAATATAAAATTTGTAAACTTTTAACATTCTTTATACATGAAAAGCCAACTTTAGATAATTTATGAGAAATTGTAGAAAGCTGTGAGCAATCATAATGAAAAAAGCTAAATTGATAATCGAAAACCCAGCTCAATAGCACTACGGTCCGAAACTCTGAATTCCGGTTCACCCAGATAATATTTCCAAATTTACGGAATCCAACTATTTTCATAGTTTTTCAGAGGTCAGATTTTCAATAAAGGAAATGGATTTTTGTTTTCAGTATTTTAGTCTGTTTTGAATCTCGAAGTAAGCTTACCTGGAGCCGAATCATATCCAGCTTGTCTTTTTCTAAGTACTTTACCACCATTAAAGGACTGTACTCTTTCGTATAAAGAGAACAAATCATCCGTCCTGTATTTACAGAAATGAGCCTGCAACACGGATTTTTATGATTATAAGAGGGGGGGGGAATTATAACAAATAAAGAATGAAGGGTGTGGTGGCCCAGTGGTTAGAAGTTTCAAATTATAAGCTAGAGGTCGATGGTTCGAATCTTTCCGAAGAAAGAATTCTTTCAAATTTGTTCTGATCCGGTTTTTTTTGTTATTTCTGATTTGTTCTGAAATTTAGACCGGACAGTTTTTATGACAAGCAGACTGATTTAAGTTAACATTTTGATGAATATTATCCAAAAACAACTATATACTTTTATCGTTTATCTAACGTTTTTGAACACTATCCGCTAAAAACCCTGAATTAGACTAGGACCGGCCGTGGACCACTTTTGTTAAGGGCCAACCCATGTGCTTCAATATATCTGAGCGTCCGCGCTCAAAAGGTCAGCCCTCAATGTGCTCAAGCCGGCCCATGAATATTTCTGGATAAAACAGGATTCTAATGCACTTACATCGCTCTCAACCGAACTTTGTATATATTGTAGGTAAGTGTAGATACCAGGAATTACAATAATGCACACCAATGCAGCTACCGTACTAAAATATATAAACAAATTAAACATTATTTTATGCAAACTTTTCCTTCAAAAATATCTGAATTGCTCAATTTTCAATGTTCTAAAGGCAAAATATTGCAACACCGCGCTGCATCGACTAAGGTCGTCACGATGAAACCAAGCTTTTCAAATACACTAAATATAGTCACTTCGGTACAAATACAAAAGTACAAAATAAAAATCCTAATCAAGAGCAGACTACGCAAAAAAGGGCCGGGCCGTGCCAGCTAAGAATTTGTCGGCGCTGAACAGGCCTGGCCTGGCCCGTTTGCATAGTCCAATCAATAACAATAATACAAACCTTATGGTAACTCCAGTAACTGCGATTCTTCTCAGGTTCTCTGATTCCTGTAGAATCTGTTTCTCATCTTTGGAGCTCATTTTTGCCAGATCCGACATACACTTCTGCCATTCTAACCGTCTTTTATAGTCCCAATTAGGCTGTTTTTAGGCCTCTGAAGAGGGTTTCTAGCTTATTTATTCGAATTCTATCCCTATGCTTCTTTGGCAGTTTTCCGCTTCTTTTTAATGTAACATTCGTGTTTTGTGGAGAAAAGGGGCGTGGCTTAATATGCGAGTGAGATAACAAGCAACAAATAGAATAACAAGCATGTTAGCAGAGATCAGCAAGCTTGGAACAGGGTCAAAAAGGGAGACGGGCCGGCCGGAATGGGTATATTTATGTGTCGAGTCAGCCGAAACCGGGCGGTTTTCCAATAACGCCAAAAACTTATTGCCGGACCATACATTTTCAAGGCTTATAATCAGATAATGCAACTAGTATTAATCAAAAGTAATAGTTCAGTTGACTGAGCGGTTGCCCGAGATTGCCAGAATTTAAGAGTATTACCCTCGTAAAAGGGGCGGATTGGTCCAGTGGATAGAAGCTTTGCTTCATAATCTCGAGGTCGATGTTTCGAATCCGCCCCGAACAAAGAATTCTTGCAAATTTTCTGATCCACCGCCTCCGCTCCTCGGGTGCTGTGCAATGGAGTCCTGGCTCCCTCTGGTCCCTTCGTCTCACTTTATCATCCAAATATCTGTGATCTCGTGTTTACAAAATATAAACAATCTTTAAAGTTTGAATTTCCCGCTCAAATCTACGCCAGGCCGAGGTTGGCGGTTACGGAGCCCTGACGATCAATCTGCAATCGTCCCATTCTAAACTGATTATTCGTTTTCACTTATTATTGTAAACATCTAACGAAATAACTATTGCTAAATTGTTCCAATAAATCAGCGATTTACTTTTTACTGTTACCGCCGTTGGGTGGGCCGGTTTGGCGCGTCCCAGGGATACTGTTGTTTGCATCATAGCGCTAAATTATGTTCAATAGCAACGACTTAATTAAATTTGTTACAAAATAAATTTATATATTATATATATATAATATATAAATATAATACATATAATACATATATAAATATATAATATATAATACATAAATAGAAAGTATATAATTTCATTATATAATAATATTTAGTGGCATTCTGCCTTTGTAACACACTTTTTATCTGTATTTCTATAGAAATTAGGTAGGCAATAACAACCCGGACTGATACAGTTCGTCTTAGGAACACTGCATGGAACCTAAATCATTCTTAAATAAAAAATATAACATTCGTTTTAAGTTAAGTTCGGAATGGTTGTATTTATCAGACCACGCGCAAAAGTGGCCAGGGCGCGCAGCGAGGTCTAAATATATAGTTTTCATTATTTTTCATGTAAATCTGTTTTCTCGACGATTTAGTACTACGAAACAAGGAATAGAGACTAAATTTCATGCAAACATCTTTGTTTTGGTCACTTCGTTCACTCTTTCAGACCGGATCGGGCCGAAGTCAATAAATATCCAGAGGGGCCGGCAGCCTCTGGGTGCCCGGGTAGTTTTCAGGTGCCCGAGCAGTTGAGGATTGTTGTCCGGTCAGGTTAAATTCCGGGGTGTTTCTATTCTACGGCCACTGGCATTAATCTATGCTAACAAAACATTATAAAGGTCAATCTTTTCAAGACTTTCAATATTTTCAAGGTAATTTTAAACCCATAGTCTAGTTTCTAATCGTTAAAGGACTATTCTTTAGATTACGGCAACTCTCTTTACCTGTACTCCGCATTGTTTCTCACACGGATTACCACAATCTAACCATTCTTCGTTAATTCCACAGAGGGTTGGACCGTCCTAGATTGGTCGTATCAGATAATTTATAGATATCTGATATCTATATAGTAGTGCTACGTTGTGCCAAAAAATGAGCTTCATATGACATCTCTCCCGTTTGCTATTCTAACCAACCCCTTTCAGCCAGTTTTGCAAACGGGTTAGAACTACCAACTCTACACTGTACCGCGGCCCGGGCTGGTCTAATCCTAGTTGGAACTAACTAAAAGCTTACCGTTACGTGCTGCGGCACACATCTTGGCTTCACAGGGCTAAAATTGTTAAAAATAAAAATAAAAATAAAAACGGTACAGACCAAGGTGGAAAATAGCATTCTGTAGTTTCTAGTTCGCATTCTTCGTCATTACTACATGGATGTTCACGACAAGGATTGTCTTCTAAAATAAAATTTAACTTTTTTATCAGTCAACTGAAACTATATTGCCAAATACAACTTCAACAAATGATTTCCTTAGAAGCCATTCAGAATAAAAAAACTTGAGATATTGATGTTAAAATCAATATTGCTTAATTTTTCGGAATCCTTCGGACTATGCGTTCCGGTTCGTTCTTCAACGAGCCGGCCAAACGGTGAGCACCATTTGAGCGCAAAGCTGGTTACCGGCCCGGCCCGGCCTGAAATCTTGAAGCCCAGGTCGGGCCGGATAACCACCTCTGGTTAAGCGGATCTCTTGAAAATTGTAGACTCTTGCACTCATGGACCTCTAGACAATTAGATTACGGTACCTCTAAGACATTCATCCCATTGTACACATATTCCATTTCCATTTAGATAATAGTCAGCAGCACAAATACAGGATCTTTTTAGGCAATTAGGCCAACATATCTGAATATTAGCTTGTTCTTTAAACAAATTACTGGGACATTATAAGTTTCCAGTTGGTTTGCTTATCCAAAAAGACCGAATCAAACTGGTGTTCACGTTAACTTCAGATAATGGAACTAATTTTTCTGCTGATTATTTTTGTAATTTATAGAACACATATATAGTCAGCGCCGAGAGTAATAATGGAGTGTCACTTCGCGTATTTTTAGGATTTTTAACACCGCACCTGAAGGCAAATTGCAAGCGTGTACCTGCACGTACTCGCAAAAGGAGCTCAGACAGGCGTTAAATTCTTTTCACTCCATCATTACTCTTAGAGCTGACTATATATAGGTACCATTAAGGGTATATTTACAAATCGGAATTCACATCTTAGTTAAGACTGTACCTGATCGGATGCATGTGGATCATAGCATGAATTAAGACATCTTTTGTGACAAGCAGATACAGAAACCTCATTAAAACCACATTGGGGAACACAACTGGTGAGAAGAGCCCTATTAATTAAGTAGTCACACACGGCAATCAGTATACACTGGGCGGTTCGGCGCTATCGCAAACGAACTGTGGCCGTATTCACCAATATTCCCATCACGGGAACGGGAATGAACAACCTTCCCGCGGGAGCGTTCCGGATAAACGGTATTCATCAAAGTTCCCGTCCGTTCCAGCCGGGAATATGAGTTCCCTTTCCCGTGTGGGAACGTTCGCGAATACGGGCACTGGTGCCGCTGCCTAGCCCATTTTGGTCACCGACGGTGCGCACTAGTGCCGGTGGCCAGCCGAGTTTGGTCAAATTGTGTATTTGTTGAGCCGAGCTAAGGTGCCTGTGAACTGTGTTGTAAAACATTGCGTTCAAAAATGTTCTAAATAGCCCAATTTTTAATTTTTTAAACCAAGATTTTGCAACACTCCGCATCCAGTAAGATCAGTATTAGGCATTCCAGATTATAAAATAGACCATAGTAAATTACTGATCTATATAGTCGACGGCAAAGGTGTATGCAGGGGGGTACGGTCGAGCTGCAAACTCAATGGGTCAGATCTTTGCTATTGCGCGCACAAACGTAGAATTTAGAACCAAATATTCTATTTAAAACAGGTGAAATCGTTATTCTTTTTATTTTTTATGTTATTTTCTCTTAATTTTTTTTCCAGTCGTTACAACAGTATAATAAACTAGAAAATATGATAGCATTAACAGCTATAAAGCGATTTTGCCTTGATTTCTTTGAGCAGGCTCCTTATCATGCTAAATGGAAATTTTTGATCAAGGCCAAGTTTATTCTATATTCATATATCTGTAGAGTAACTATTTTTATAAAAACCTATTATTTTAATATTGTATTCGTATAAAAAAATACGTTTTTCTTCATTGAATGATTTGGTGAATTTGAATTATTTGAATTTGCGCGCTGGCAATAGAGCGCCTAGACCTTTAACCAGCATAAACCTTTGCCGTCGACTATATGCTAACATGTTGGTTTAAGAAAACTATTAATATTTTAAAGTTATTGCAAAAAAAAGCTGTAGGCTACCTGTAATGTCTATAATATCCATTTCATCGGAAGGTGCAGCCTCATCAATACTTGATTGTGTTAAAGCTAAAATATTTATATTGTTACTATCGATTGTATTAACTTAAAAATAATCTGAATATTCCGAAACATGATTGATTACCCAGCGCAAATGAAATACACAACAAAATGTGATCTGCGATTCCGGCAATAAATATTAGTATTATTATTATTATTAACTTAAATCTATCTATCCAATTTCAATGACTTTTTGTGAAACATGTTAGAATAATCATAATCTTTACTTTTAGTTCAAAAGTTTTATAATACTTGCAAGTGATAATATGAAATGTAAATACAATGCCGACCTGTATTAATTTCCATGGTGTTAGATGATATTCCACTTGTTGACGCTTTGCACAGAGGTGTTGTAATATTATTCATTTGCATTATACTATTTATTGTTAGTCTACCATCAACGGGTAGACCTCCAAATGAAAATAAAGTTGATAAATTATGGCAGTCTTCTGAATTAACTGAAACTAATACGTATATTTATATTCATTTGTTCACTAACCCGGTAATGATCTTTGATTGTTATGTTCAGAGCGGGCGTATGAAACGGATGAATCACCCCCATATTCCATAGCAAAAGGTTTAACTGAAAATAATGTTTAATTATAGAACAACTCAATATACTTTACCCTCTTTATATGTCAATGTCAAACTACTATTGTCCATCTGTTCAATTCGCTGAATTAATAATTTGTTGTAGGATTATAAATTATAATCCTACAACAAATTATAATTTATAATATTAGTTTTTCAAAGTTATAAAAGTCTATAAAACATTAGAATCCACTGTTCAAACATTTAGCTTTTTTTAGTATTGTGCAAATGACGGTTAATAAAAACAATTTACGAATTTCTACGAAATACCCTCTATAGGAATAATGCAATTTTCCATTATTATGAAATATTAAGGGTTTCTTTATTTTCCATTACACAAATTTTGTTGTTTGAGTCACGTGAGAGAGTGGCTATTTTTCTCGAGTGACAACAATATTGCGCCACAATTTCATATAAATCGATATTACTGCAACCTAGTGCAAGTGAAATATATTAAATATAAAAGAAAAAAATGAGAAAATAAAGTATTTAAAGTGATAAAGTAAAGTTAAGCAGGATTTTCTTAGCAGAACGCGCTCGCTGTGCGGGGAACGTCTAGTTATCGATTTTTGGCATTATTAGTCAGTCACTATATATGTTATGTATAGGTGAAAGGGACATATTATTATTATTATTATTGTTGTTATTGCATTTTGCTAATTAAAACATAATCAGTGGAATAACAAGAGAAATTGAGATATTATTAGCTGCAATAAGAGTTCAGAAATGTCGCTTAGGGAATAATTCTCCCTCAATCGATTAAAACACTTTCACTATTAACATGTATATATTGAATATGAATCCCAAATCCTAGAATTGAGCACGTTTGTAAGAAAATACTAACTTTAAATTTCAAAATTCAAAAAAAAAAAAAGGATTTTTTGAACTGTTTATAAAAATATAATAAATGGTATCTTATTGGTAAACAATGTACAGCAGCCCCATATTATGCAAATTTATATATTGATGCGGTATTTGCACACTGAGGGTTGGTAATATAGACGGTTAGATGATGAAACCGGGTACAATCAAGGTGATCTTTCATTTTATATGTTTATATTTAACACATTGAGTTTATATTTAACTACTTTTTTTATTTACATACTAATTATACTTGGCGAGATGAGTTTGTTTGTCAACTGGTGTGTTTTTAGAGAATACAACCGTCTGCAATTTAGCAAGCGACCCTTATTTTGGCACTAATGTCAGATGGCAGATTGTAAACCTGTCAAAATATTAATATAGTGTAGTCCCTCGATGCTAATTTGCTCAAATTTAACCTTTTGGAATGGCGCATAGTTGTAATCTACATGTTTTTCATAAGTTCTACAAACCTGATAAAGTGAAATTGTCCTATATTTCCGAAAAACATCATACGAGAGTTTGATAAGTTAGTTTTCACCAAAACCAATAATTCAAGTGGAAAGCAAGTAAGACCCCCGTGGCCGTAGTATAGCCTGGGCACCGACCCAAGAGTTTCTATGCTACGGCCTCTGGACACTTGGCAATCAAACCCCAAAATCAATACAATTTTAAATAACAACAACAACGCTTTACTAAACAACATATTCAGAAAGCCAGAACAACAATAAAATCTGTAAAACACGGTCAATATTTGTTATCAGATCTAGCAAAAACTATTCAGATACATTGAAGCTCAATCTGTCCATCACAGCAGTTAGGAGAAATTCGTTGATATCGGCAGGAAAGTTCTGAATATGTTCTTTGTTCTCTTGAGCAAACTGTCCGCTAGGAGAACAAGCACTATATTTGAAAGCAACTTCATTCTGTAATAAAATGTATCTTAATTACTAATAATCACTTTTTTGTATGAGTATTGCGAAGTTATATAAACGCAACAGGTCAGTGAAATTTCGCTTAACAAGACTTGTTGAAAAACTGTAAAATGGTCTCATTGTGAATTTATCTTTAGTTTAAATAGAATAATCAATCGTCAAATATATTTAATATGTGTTAATAAACCTAAATGAACCAACCTTTAAAATGTCCAAATTGTACTCAAACGCTAGAATGAGATAACTCATATTCCCAGTTTCGGCAAACTCCTGCATAACGAACGATTCAATCGTCTCCTGAAAGCTAAAACTATTTTAAAACATAATTTGTCAGATTTTCCGAAAATCTGTGAAAGAAGATAAATATATTCTTCAGTTAAGAGTCTATTTTGAACAAACCTTTAGTATATCGAACGAGTATTTACAGGCTCTCGTCAAATAACTGTCCAGAACACATCTCCTGCCATCTTTATCCTTGTCAATAAAGCTTTTACAAAGCGACATTTCAATATACTCCTAGAGAAAAAGATAATAAAAATATCCCTAAACAAAAATAGTATAATCAGTAGCTCACCAGCACTTGATCTAACTGATATTCTTTTGCTTTAGCTGTAAATTGCACCCTTCTTTCAAAAGCATCTTTCTTAAGCAGAACAATGAAGAAACGCTCCAGATAATCCTAAATACAGTACTTCAAAAAATAGAGTTTTACTTGTATTTAAATTTTACAAATGAGAAAATTCAGAACTAACCTTAAGGACTGGCATACAATAAGAATGTATCAAATTGAGATACTTGTCGTACAACTCATTGGTTTTTCCTTTGGTACCGTCGAACTCCTTTATGAGATCATCTTCGATGATTGGATGAAAAATCAATATATAGCAGTTTATATAAATGTGAGCAATAGTGCCTTATTTCATTTTTCGTAAAATAATGATCATCATATTTTTCCTATTATTTTGTTATTCTGTTTATTTTACTCCAATCTACTGTTGCAGCTTGAGACTGACCTTAAGCTGTTCAAGTCCATACTTATGGGCTAAGCCCAGAATAAATTCGGTGTTGTGTTTGGAGCAGTATTGTTTTTGTTTGTATTCATCAATAATCAACAATTCGCAACGATACTGAAACAAAGGTAGTTGTTTAGACATGTTATACTCATTCTTGTTATCTTACAACGTGGTATGAAAGTTTAAAATTATAGATTATTGTGAAGAATAAGTAATTTCGTAAACTGTTATCTACCAATGCAAAAATAAGTTTATATAGCTACCTTAACTTCTCCTAGGTATTCATTAATGTTTACCAGTTTCAACAGTTCGATCTTTACATCTCTTTTGTTGTTTTGAAATTCTGCGACAAGATACTTCACGACGACGGCATGAAAAAAACTTTATTTATTGTGTTCCAATAAGAACAACACTACATTGATAGAAAACAAAATCTAATTTACATGGTTTATCTTGTGAAGTTAACAAGTTTGTGAATACATTCAGAAACAACTAAATAGAATATTAGAACGATTAGTAGGTTTTAACAGCGCTCGTATTTTTTATTTTTTATTTAGTATTAGTGAAATTAGAATAGTTAGGAATGGTCAATATTTTAAGTATTTGGTACTAATGTAAGCAGTTCTGCAGGTTTTCATAGTTTAATATGCTTTATGTTCTAGTGTATTGTGAAATACAATAACTTTTGTAGTGTTCCTATATAAAATTATCCAGTGCACAAACCCTGAGATCTCTAAAGTTATAGTTGATGGCAAACTCAATGTTGTCTTCAGCCTCCGACCAGGATTTCTCACGTTCAAACAGCACGATTAGCTCCGATTCAATCATGACCTAAAAAGGATTTCTGTGATTTTAGGTGTATATATGACGGACAAGTCGTTAGAACATGTCCTTGGGTTATTAAAATGTTAGAATATTGTAAAACTTAGTAAATTATTCATATAATTAGTATTTAGTTAACTTTACTAGTGAAGCCGACTTGTTCCTAAAAAAGTAAATAATACTTACATGTAGCTTTTCGTTCTCAATGTATAGGTTCAAATCAGCGAGATCAATTAAGTTGAAGCCTCGTAGATTCTTCAGTTTTTTCAAATACTCCAGACATTTATCCCGAATCTTTGCAGACTCGAATAGCTCAGAGAGCATCATCAATTTAATGAAATTCTCTTCTGAAATAATAATCATAACAACAATGCAGTAAAAGTACTTCAAGAAAAGATTCATTTAAATTTCATTTGTCACAAGATCCAAGAATTACAGAAAAAAGTAAACGTCACAAAAATAATAATGTCCCTGTGAATACATAAATATGGCAGAGAGATAGAAAAATAATTCGACTTACTGTTGACACAGATCTTGGCATCTAGACATTTTACGAAGAGAGAAAAGTCGTCGGCATTTACATCATTCACTACGAACTCATCAGTTTCTTTGTCATTTGCAAAGAGTTTTTGAAAGTACAAGGAATGCTCGAGCTTCTGAAATGTAGGGTTCCCAGTTTTAAGCAAGTTACTCTGTATAAATGGTTAATGTAATAAATAAGAACTCACCTTGACCAAACCGTTGAACTTCTTTCCTTTGACAACAATCACCTTATCCTGCGTGGCATTCTGTTTAGAAGAACCACCACCGCAGCTAAACAAAATTATTAGTTTTATTAATATTATAATAAAGTAGCTCACCCGTCAGTATTCGAGCGAATTCCAACGGAGCGCTTTTTCTTACCCATTTTAATTACCTAAAAAAACAAGTTTAATTCTTTAAAAGCAATGAAGATACAATAAAATAAAATTCTAGAGAACGAGTCAATGCAAAATAAGAAGTTACTAAGCTGAGTGATGTCCAACAACGCTAACAATGACTTTATATAAACGTTGCTATTTTTCGAGGAACGCCATTTTAATTGGAGCGCGTTTTTGAAATTAAATTTATTGAAATCCTGACACTGTTAAAATTCGAGTTTTTAAATGAAGTACTTCTTAATCAAGTTTACTAATCAAATCTTGGGAAATTTCAAGTTTTCAAGTAGAGTGAACTAGGCAGTCAACAAATTTCTTAAACTAAGTGAAATTTTCGAATTTCCGTGGTTATTAGACTTGAATCATATAAATCATACTGAACCATTCGGCAACCAAATTTCTTTTAAGCATATGCCGTTAGCGTTTCCAAATCAGCAAATTTTGGTACCATTCATTAATCTGTTTTGAGGGTACACATCATAGTGTTGCCGAACTTTTTGAAAAAAAATTACATATTCGTATCACTAAAACAATTTTCAATTAGATAACTTGTTTTTTTGGATTACATGATATAAAGTTTTTAAAGTTTGTTTATTCATTTTACGAAACACGATTTCACAGATATTTGTAGCGAAGAAGTGAGACGAGGGAGCCATATTAAGTAGGACTTCATAGCACAGCACCCAGGGAGTGGAGGCGGCAAATCAGAACAAATTTGAAGGAATTCTTTCTTCAGGGGGATTCGAACTATCGACATCTAGCGTATGAGGCATATCTTCTAACCACTGGGCCACCACGCCCCTCTATATATGATAAGAAGTTTGAAATTTTGCCGATTTCTCTATTTTCGAGTGCAATGTTAATAAATCTAGTTTAAAGGGCGGCCTGCTTCCTTCTTTCTGTTTTCGAAAAATGTTGTTTGCCGTTAAACATTATAAAGTTTTCAAACATTCTTTAAAAATAAGATCTATGAATTTCCCTTATTACCCTTTTTCAAGCTGTCCTTGTCGCAAACTGTCCTGTTTAATTGCCCCAAGCTCTGTCTTACCGCATACTGATTTCAAACCCTAGATCTCGTGCGTTTTGTGAAATAAAGTTTGTACATTTTTTAATTGATAGAGATAACTCTTTTCCAGCATCAGGTAAATTTGTACTGATATGTTCCAAATATATTGAACTGACGGTATTCTCTGTGAGGCTAGCGAGCGATTGTTTCTTCAATGACTATTGTTTTAGTTTTTATTTGTATACATGAAGATTTTTAGTCATTTCCGATTGACTAAAACTTATTTTGCAAAATTTAACTACCTTTCTAATTGATTTTTTTCATTATGTGAGTATGGGGAAATATTGTCTGGGGTTTATCTTTATATATTTATATAGCAATAATTATATTAAGAAAATATATCGGTCTTATACTTTCTCTATTAAGTTTGAATTTCTTTTCATTAGCCTGATGCGTTAAATTGCCCTTGGCGCGCACTTGGTCAACTGCTGTTAGGCATATTCTATTTTGCTAGTTTCAGCTATGCAGGACACAATTGTCAGTCTAAATACAGGGCAATTTGATCGAGAATGTAATTCCAGTAAGTTTATATGGATTATTAATAAAATTAACTAGAATTTTGACAAATCTCATAACATTAATAAACATTTTTTCCAATGAATAAACTTTTAAACACTTATTAGCCCGTACAAAATGAAGCAATTCAGTAATGATATGTTATTATTTTACTGTAAAGTTTTAGAAAAATTTGGGGATCAGGTGGCTTCTACCAGTAATGCGGATTACCTTCAGCTGTTGCTTAGACAAACTCAACATTCAGCTCGCGATAACTCAGAAGTATCCCCGTCCGAACTAGAAAAGACTAGTCTTAACAATGAACAAGACCTTTCACTAGGTACGGAGAGTCCTGGTTTGTATTAGAACAATAATCAAATAAATGCATATTTCAGTTAATAACTCAAGTAATTCTTGCAATATTTGCAAGTTAACCTTCAACAGTAAATCCACACTTTATCGACATAAAAGAAAGTCTCATCGTAAAAGAGAAGGTATGAACACCCAATAACTAATTGTATTATTATACTGTAACGATTGCTTACTTTATTTATATTTTTCTATATTTTAGATAACCGACTGCTACTGCATCCGTGTGGAATATGTTCCGAGAAGTTGTCAAGCCGATCTGCAAAGTACCGACATCGACGAGCGGTTCATAACACCGGTTCACTTCAAGGTAAATTAACATCAACACCAAATTAAATGTTTGTTTCTATATTTTTAATAATATACTTATCATCATACTTTACGGTAAGTCACAGTTAACACTAAATTAATTTTTGATTAAATATTTTTATTAATATACTAATTATCATAGCTCACTCATCACAGTTGATTTCGGTCTCATTTAATTCTTAAATGTTTAGGCATTGTTCGAAAAGATGATGATATTGAAGGTGCAAATTCAACATTTGAATCTATGAAGAGTAATTTGAGTTATGATGATACGGAACAGGTATAGTGCAAAAAAAGTAATAATATAAGTTTCAGTTGTAATATTTGTTTCAACAGTTTAAATATAATTTAGTTTTCGAAAAAAAACTATTATTATTTGTTTTATTGTTTTAGGATTACATGGAATACAACCAATTCAGTGATGATGACGAAAGTAATGCTTCCGATATGGTGGAAGTTAAACCAGAGCCAATATCAACCACGGTAGGTTAATTTCTCAGAGAAACCCCAATACATATTAATCTGTTAAATATATCCGGTAATTATTTTGTTTTCAGATTATTCCTGTTTACGAATCTACAGTTACTTATAGTCCTGTAATAAAACCAACTTCAACCCGACCCTTTATGGAAGAGCATGGGATCTTGAATGTAAGCTTTTAACCAGAAAACATACTTTTGCTCATTTATTACTATTATTAGATCTCTATATGTTTCGTATCATATTTTACAGGTATCAAATTCTGAACCAAGTCACAGCAACGCCACCGATGAGAAGTGTCAGTTACCCCTCTGCGCGGCAATATTCTGCCGAGCCGGACAGCATCCAAAGGAGATGCAAGTCATATGGAGTGCGGTATGAAGCTCCCTTTCAACAACATTATTATCGTATATTTAGGATCTGGAGGAAGATATAATGCGTTCAGCCGCCCTGAACCCAGACCGATGCATGGTAATTGTCCAAGATATAGACGTGTTTCGAGATTTCGAAAAGCTACAAGCAATTAGAAAATATAAACCGCAAATGGTAGGTAGAAATTATTTGAAATAACTAAACTTACATTAAAAAATTCATTCATTTGGATGAATACTCAATCTTTAAATTTTACAAAAATTATTTAAATTCACATTTGTATGTTTATTTCAGGTTTCCATCGCTATAATTGAATGTGAAAACACAATGAATCTCTGGAATGTAATTGTTTTTGGAGATAATAGAACAATTCTTCAACAACTAAAACACAAACAGTTCAATTCATTTTCTGAAATTGAAGATCTATTGGAGGAAGATGCAAAATCCAAAGGAATGTGTATAGTAAACATGATGCGATATAAAAAAGAAGGTTTAAACCGAACTCGCTCCGTAAATTAACCCTCAATTTCAGGATTATTCAACAATTTGCCTAAAAAACTAAGAAGAAAAAGAGTGATTTGCAATTTCGATGCTCCAAACTAACGTATAAGATCTCACAAATGACAATGGCTTTAATTTGAATATATATTTCCTAAAGAAGATCTATGTTATTGTACGTGTTCTTCATATAGACAAAGTAAAAGTTAAGACGTTTATTAAATATAAATTACTTAGTGGTGATGCAAATATGTTGCAATACTCTTTGAGATTGTACTATCATTATGTGGTACTTCAGCCATGAACTTCTCGATCTCGTCAATTGTCCTAGGAACATCGTGGCTCATATTTTCGTTACCCTTGGTCCAAACTACGATATCGTCCTCAATTCGCACCTAAGAATATAGTTAATAACACAAGTTTAACCAGTAATTGGAAATGCATAAAATATTTTTATAACATTAAACACTTACACCTCCAAAACCTCTGAACGGGTCAATCTTTTCCTTGACCAAATACTTTGCCTGTTCTGGATTGGCAAATGCGGCGTCGAGTAGACTATTTATGAAGTAACATCCTGGTTCAATTGTGATTACCTAAACTTCACTGTTTTTCAACTGTTCTCTATTTCAATCATACCATTCTCTCCTGAAGAGTTCTGGTTACTCGAAGACTTTTGAGTCCGGGAAGTGTTGAACGTGGAGTACCATCCTAAATACTTTATGTGTAGTTGTTTTTGTTTATTTGATTTGTCTAATAGCTTACTTTTTGAGTATAATACTATCCAGTAACAAGGCGTTGATATGGTATATACTAAGTTTGACTATAAACGAACCCCCATGTAACCACCACAATCGTGAACATCGAGTCCCATAAAGTGACCTAGTCCGTGTGGCATAAAGATGGCACCGATACGGTCTTTGACCATCTGATCAACATCGCCCACTACTAGGCCAGCGTTCTTTAAATGGTTCAGAATAACATGTTCAGAGAGAAGATGCATGTCAGTCCAACGAACACCTAAAATACAATATTTTGATTATTTTATAATTTGACTATTTTAAATATAATGTAGTATTTAAGTTAATCTGTTCGTTTTGTTTTACCTGGTTTGGCTGCTTTGAATACAGAAATATTAGCATCTAAGACAGCGTTGTAGATCATTTTCTGATTTTCGGTGAACTTTCCGTTAGCTGGGAAAGATGTGGTAACATCAGAAGCTAAACAAGAATATTACTTACGTTGATGACTTATTTGCTTATTCACATTTAACTTATTATCCCTTTTTCCAATTTTTAGATTAATTTCTAACAAATAGACAGCGTATAGTTAATTTAATAGTATTGATTTTTAAAATATTTGAAAACAAAAGTATCGCAAACATTATAAAACCCACAATAGCAATCATATTCTGGTCCCATATCAAACAAGCACATGTCGCCATCCTTTATCTGCTTATCGTTGGGGGCATTAGCATGACCATAGTGCAGTACAGAGCTATTGTCACCACTGAATAAAATATTTACTTTAGCTAATACTTTTATTAATTACGTGGCTGCTATGCAGGTATAGGCCAGATGGCGACAGCCTCCGTGATAGTAGGAAACATGACGGAAAACACTGAAAAGCGAGAAGTTATGTTGTTTCGGAAATCTAGGTTCTGAAACCCTTTTTGGAAATGTATCCCGCATCCCATAGAATTAAGTTAATTGTAGTAGTATTTTTGGAGTTTTTCGCCTATTCCAAACTCTTTTGTTGGATAAAATTACGAAAAATGAATCCTAGGTTCTATTATTCTGGTGATTACTCCAATTTTAATTCAGATAGTTTATCAATGAACGACGTCAAAGTTTAAAAAACATTAGTAGTATGAATACGTTATCTTGTTAACAAACCTTTCCATTTGGTACTCGTAGAGTCCGTGCTTAATGTTTTTCATGGCTGAACGGTGTGCCTCACAGGCAATTTTGCTAGCGTAACGAAGAACCTAAATAAGTAGTTTTATAAAAATATAAAAAAGCAATTGGGCACCTCTAATTCTCTATCAGTCTTAAACACTCTGAGTTCAGCCATGACTGGATACAAAATCGCGTCATTGCAAGTGAACCTAAATTAAATTTAGACCAAGTTCAATATTTAAAAAAACATACTCTGATTTCTGGTCAAAATCGGGAGCTTCCAAAATGTTTCCACTGTCGGTGTTGTCGGCCTTCTAAACTTAGTATTACACTCTGTGTAAAATGAATCCCAATATACTTAATCAAAACACGGAAATATACAGTTTTAGTTACTTGAAGCTCTCACATTTTGCAATCGTATTTTGTTATTGTTAAACTCACCAAAAGCACAACTTGTTTAACTGGAACACTTTTCAGGTAAGTGGGAATAACACCAGAATCGTTGAATTTCACTTCATCTACCAAGTACTTATCTTTGAAGTATTGTTCATTGTTAATTCTAAACAGTAAAATTATATAGGCTAATTCTATCCTGTCTTACTTTCCATCCCAAATTGCAAAAGAAGGGTCCAGCCGGGGTGCAAATAAGGTTGATTTGCCAGAATCAATATCGATTGCTCCATAGAAAGCACTCTCGTGTACTCCAAAAGCCCAGAAGAAGTAGGATTCCTGAAAAGGTTCTGCGTAGTTATTTTTTTCAAAAGTTACTACTCTTTTAACAAATTATGACTAGTATTTAAAATAGAAAATTGAGCTTAAATAATTTGAAGGAATCAATATATAATTTATATGCATATACCTGTCTGAAGGGGACATCGTTTGAATCCGTATTGTACCGTTCGTGTTCGACGCCTCCCTTGAGAAGAACGACAGCTCCTGGCTGAACTTTCCCCTTGAGAGCTGCTACCAAACGAGCACGGTTCTCCGTATGAAGCTCCGCCGAAACTTTCAAGGTATTTCCACCAAGGCTGTACATTACTACCTAAAAGAGACTAATAAATGAAGCAGGTTCAAGATAGAAGGTAATGAGTTGTATAAATCGGTAAAACACAATAATATATTAATCGTTGTTCCATTAAAGACAGATAAAGACATGTGCTGATGGGTGAAATTTCAAATCAGCGCATTGAAAGAAGAGATAGATAACATTCATTAAGATTAAAAACACAAAGTCTTTTATGCCGTTCAATACTCTATTTTAGCAGAAACTTTACTATAAGTGTGTAAATATTCAGAAGAGTTTTAATAATTTAAAGTAGGTTATTACTAATTTAACAAGTAAATAATGATTTAGACCAATATTCTAAACTAAAAAACCACCGGGTGAGAAATTATTTAATCAAAATTGAAATGATTCACTAATATTTTTAATAAATAAGGGCAGACTAATGTTGAACACTGATATATTACTGTTATCGTATAACGATAAACAATAGCGTATGGTGTTCAAGTAAACAATGACGCCGTACATATCTATTCAAGATTGTGCTTCAAATATTTGAAAAATTAAAATGTGTTATATCAGCTAAAATAATTTTCGAACCTTTATACACACATTCAACAAAAACTTCAAGATCATCATAATATCACAATATAACATTTCTATCAAAATGAACTGGTTTATATCTCATTGTCAGGAAAAGTTTAATAGGAATCTGCTAAACTTGGTTTTGACAGAAATTAGTTCATCGATCTCTAAGAAGTTTGTCTCAATTAAGGGCCGGGCCTGGTCGGAACAAATATTTCCAAAAAATGTTGACCTTGGACCAAACCGGCCTGGCCCGTTTGGAAATTTTTAGTCATCAACTTGACCCGGACCCATAAGAGTGAACTATGGACGAAAACAAAGGTATTTGGATGAAATTAAGTCTCTATTCCCTCTTTCTTAGCATTTAGCCTGAGAAAAAACAGGATTGCAAGAAACATCGTTTTTGTTTTTGCCCGGGTCTCAGCGATGCGGGGTCGTCCCGGCTAACCTTCTACTTTGTTGGTGTACTACTTCCGCTAAACAACTCTATTAGTTTATTTCCTTGTACAATTGCAAAGGCAATTAAGCTATCATAAAACCACTTTTCAGTTACACTTTTTGCACTGATTGGACTAAATATCGTATTTGGCAACGCTGTTTTTGTGCGAGGATACACTTTCGATGGCAATGACTAGGGTATATAAAGAATGTGTTGAACATGTCTAGTAGGGAATCATGTACTCTGAAGAGAACAACCAGAAGAGCCTCATCACCGAGGCAGAGAACCTCCGCAAGGTGGCTTTCTTCGGTGTCGCCATCAGGTAATTTATTATACTGTCGCTGAATTATTGAAATAATATAGTATTTTTGTTAATGCCATTTTTATAACAACAAGCATATGACTGAATTTTATTTTCCGAAAACTTTTATACAAATTACTTGTGACTATTTCAACTAAACTTATATTTCCAGCACCGTAGCCACCTTGACTGCTATCATTTTAATTCCATCACTTTACAATTATATGCAAGGAGTACAGACTTCACTTCAAAATGAGGTTTGCATAATATTATTTTAATGTTATATTTAAAAATTTGAAAAGTAATAATAATAAAACTCATAACGTAATTGTTTAATTTACAAGGAAATGTTGGAATAAAACTCTTAAAACAATTATTTTAATTACATTCCTTGGAAACTGCTAAATATGTATTACCTTCGAAAAATACAGAAATTCACCATTTATATTTAAACTTCGAAAATATATATCTGAATGAAATTGAAAAAGAATAAGTACATTGCTAAAAATTAAAGATATAATCAATGATATATGACTATTAGCGCAATCAAATACTAAAATTATTGTTTAGGTTCAATTCTGCAAACACAGAACCCACGGACTGTTCGATCAATATGAAAGAATGCAACAAGTCAGAGGAGTTCGAGGACGTCTTGTGAAGAGGCAAGCTGGTTATGATGCACCCACTGAGTACAACACCGATTCTGCAGTTTCTGAAACCGCTGCTGTCTCAAGCGGAGGATCATGCTGCTCTTGCAAGTCTGGCTCCGCTGGACCGCCAGGACAACCAGGAAATGATGGGCAAGACGGAAACGACGGACAACCAGGAACACCCGGAGCACCAGGAAGCGATGCAGATGCTGACGCTCAGCCAAATCCAGCTGATTTCTGTTTTGATTGTCCAGCTGGCCCAGCAGGAGCACCAGGAACTCCTGGACCAAAGGGACCAAACGGCAACCCTGGAGCTGATGGACAACCAGGCCCAGACGGCCAGCCAGGAGCCCCAGGACAACCAGGTTCCCAAGGTCCAGCAGGACAAGATGGTCAACCAGGAATGGACGGTCAGCCAGGACCAGACGGTATTGTTACCGAAATTCCTGGCCCAGTGGGACCACCAGGACCACCCGGACCACCTGGTCCATCAGGATCTGATGGGCAAGCTGGCGCTCCAGGTAAACCAGGAAAGGATGGAGAGAAGGGACCCGCCGGTGATGCTGGAAACGATGGTCAACCCGGAAGCCCAGGACAGCCAGGAGAGAAGGGACCAGATGGAGGCAGTGGAAACGGAGGTTCATGTGATCATTGTCCTCCACCAAGAACTGCACCTGGATACTAAAAACAGGCCAAATATTGTCGAATTATCGTTAATTGTTCATCTTTTAGTTAGCCTTCATACAATAAATCTATTTGATTACTTATGTTAATAGGAATAGTTTTTCTTTATGTTTCAAAATGACTGCAAGGTCGGCAAATTTATGTGATTTATTTAATAAAAAAAGTGAATATGAATGGTTTACCCATGAACAGGATTGTATCCTAACCTTTATTGTAGTTCGTATCACTCATAATCAATAAAAAATAGGTTGTAAGTTTAAAGGCACGGTCTACTCAAATTTTTGTTTCCGCCTCTACCCTGACCTAAGCGCAGGGTGGCCGGATTTTCAAACGACCATAACTCGGAAAAATCATTGTAAAAAA
>JAQGAV010000284.1:0-38159 GCA_034691345.1 Phasmarhabditis papillosa
ACACTGGCTAAATAGAGTTGTGATACGTATCACATGTGTTAATTTATCACATGTGATATGTCTATGAATACGGGTCCAGGGATTCTTATATATTTTATCCAGCTTTCAGGATATTCCGCTTTTCGAATATCAACGGTGCACCCTCTGGATTTGGCAGTCCTTGAACCTACCATCTTTGATAACTACGATTGACTTTCAGCAGGTAAATTTTACTATATTTCTGAAACTCTTCTTAATACTTCAGCTTACTGCACGTACCGTATATCATCTCAATTTGCCATCTGGTATTATGCAGCGAATATCGGTATTGATGCAGTTAGCTCCTCCCAATGATTCATTAGACTCTGGTGCCCTAAGGATTCAGGGTGACATCGATCAGGTAGCTTATATAGATTCTGGTGTTACTCTTTTTTTTAGGGAATATCCTGCCATGATTATTGCAACTTGCGTTTTGCGAAACGAACTCTTGGTTTCCAACGTCTTCGATTCTCATTTGGGAGATCTGATTCTAAATCTGAATATTCAGAGTTTGTTTGTATGATTTACTTTTCTGAATTCAATAACTTGCAGCGTGTTTTTCTCCACCGAAACAAAGGTTATGGCTTACATTTTGATGACATTAAAGCTGACGTACGGGCTAGACGATTCGTCAGTAAATTTAGAGGTATTTTCATTGTTGTTGCATTATTATAGTTTTGCAGAGCACAGGTAATTTGGAGAATATGTTCAATATATCCGACTGGCTGCTGCAATTGAAAATGCGACTAATGCTGTGCGAGGGATATGATCCATTTGATGTATTGCAGTCAGAGTATGTTAATGTTTTCTGTAGATATTCTTCCGTGTCTTTCTAATGCAATTAACTGAGTTACAGGCGTCCCATATTCGACATTCTGCCAACTGTTCCTTTGTGCAATGGGCATGGGATGTCCATACATAATACCGGTAATAACCCAGAAGGTCGTCCAATGACTCATCAACGAATAGCCTATCGCGGACGAGGATTCATCAATTGCATTCCTAATATGTCAATTATCGAGTCGGTGGGTTGTCCTTCACTTTTGCAGTATCAATAATGTATTTATTCAGTCCGCAAACGTTCCGAATGCGTTGGCTGATTTTGTTTCGCGTCGTTCGTTCAACAAAAATTGTGACAACGCTCTTTACGGTAAATAGAATTTCTCAAATATTCACACTTCTCATATTTAGCACCTCTTCGCCATCAGCCCGAAATCGTTCTCGAATTCTTTGAAAAAAATAAAGTTATCGGCTCTGAACACTACAAGGACATTGATATATCGAGGCTGAAAATGTTGAACAGACAGTACGATGTAAGTTACTTTAGCGAGCGTGCAATTATGTAGATATATTCCTATTTTAGAATTATGAATTACATCCTAAAGAGTCTGATCGGGGCAGTTATGATTATCTTGCATCCGTTTGCAGTGTCGAACGTTGTGAGACAGCAAAGGAAAGGCGAGATTGGCAACGATTCTTTCCTTGTGCCAAAACTTACACGGTAATTAGCATTCACTTTAGTTATCAGGTACCTGTTTTTCAGAGATATCCGCGACCCTTGTGGGCTCAAGGAAATGTTGGTGCTATCAGCGAAAATAACGATTACCTGGCGCGACTCAAAAAGCGAAGCACTGCGGCAGGTTTCGACATGGTACGAGCTGCTTGTATTATTTTATGTTTTGCGCTGATTTTAGATTGGATCTGGTCCCCATTGTTTCTTCGCCTCAAATAGGTGCGTGAATGACCTATTCATCGCTGCTGAGAAAAGCATGAGCAATGAATTCCGAGAACTGCTTCAAACTTGTTCGAAAGTAATAGGTGTACATTTTTATTGGATTAAAATTATTTCCTAATTTCTTAAGGAGAAGACGTGGCTCTTTTATACACTGCTTTCATCATGCTCGAATATCAGATTGTGGAGCGTTCCGAGTTTCATGAGTTGACTCAGAAGCTGATAGATGGAGTCGCTACACCAGTGAATATTCTACGGTTTGATGTAAGGGTCTAGAATTAAATTTTCCCATTCCTTGCTATTTAGGCAGATGGTGAATGTAAAAACCACACCGTTCAAATGACCACTGATGAAGATATCAGTGATAGAAAAGAACTTCGCATTGTTAGGTTTGGTGTACCTAAAAGCTGGGGTGAGTGAACGTTTAGTATTGGTAATCGAATAAAACGCAGGTACTAGTTTCTGGCGTTTTGATGAAGCCCTAAACGACAAAGATGCGGAATGGATGGATTCCGATTCGGATATCGAACGAACTACGGGTAGCGACAGATCATCCGAGTCGGACGATGACATAAATGAAACAGCGGAAACCTCTATGGTAAGGTATATATTCTTTCTTGTTTCCTAGGTTCTTACAGGTAAACGAGACGAGTCCCACATTTGACAAACCACGTTTCTCTGCCCGTGGACCACGTTTCTCAGAAAATGTGAGTTTGATCCACGTTTATGTTATGTGTTTTGCGCAATGTTCTTAAATATAGGGTTGTATTCATAATTTGCTCTAGGTCGCTTATGATTTCGACACAATATGGCAAATGGTGACAATGCGATATTGGTAAATTTACCATTTCATATTTTCTGTATTTCATTTTATTGTATTTATTTGTTTAATACTAAGTTCGCTTTATTTCATCCACGTTGTTTTTTGTTGTACCAGAGAATTTGTACTCATTTACACGGCTCTCCAACGGGCGCAGTGGGTTCAAAGGACTGTGCCCTTTATAAAAATTTAATTTAATTTTTCTCTGAAACTGCTGAACTTTTTTTTCTCAAAAAAAACTCCTTTCCCGATAACCAGCTCCGGGCGTACAAAAAGATGGATACCGGCCCGGCCCGGCCTGAAATTTTGAAACCCAGGCGGGGCCGGCAGGATAACCACCTCTGATCTGCCAGATACGGGTTTCGTATATTGTTATAGATTGGTTGATTGTAATTGTTATTGATATATAAATATACATATTTGCAAATTGGTTTTTTATATTCTTATTTAGATTTAGTTTGAGTTGCTCGTTTTCACTTATTCGCTTGTGGCTTGATGCAAGGACATCTATGTGATGTATATCCATTCCCCCGTTTGCCAATGTTTATCTTTTCTCTTTCTATTAACCAGAAATCGGTCATATGGTTTCCGTTGCAAAAAAGAACACCCTTCGTCATTTCCTATATTTGTAGAAGTTAGCTCGCTTGTATAATATAGACAAGGGTTACTTTTTGGGGTACAATTTGCCAAACGCATTTCGGTTGTAGTTCATTTTATCACGGGACACAAAAATGCACGCTGCTCGGACAAATTATGAAAATTGTTTTTTGGGACTCCCTGTCGACAGACGGCGCATGCAGTCGAGGTGTTAAAACAGACGAATGTACTCAGTCTAGACTATACTCAGTTAGAAAAAAACAGAATCGGCTCTTGGACATCTGATTCTGTTGTTTTGGTTTCTGCTAGATTCTGTTTTCTCCGTTTCTTCAGGTTCTAGCAGAACAGAATCGGTTGCTGAACAGCAACCGATTTTTTTTGCTATCTAAGTATATTGTTTTTCTTGTTATATTGCTGTCCTGTGAGAAGCTAGGGAAGTTCGGTTGTTGGCTGTTTATCGCTGTGGATTATTTAGGTGTTTCATGGATTTCGGTTGACTTTGCATCTCATATGGGTCAATTGGTGGATGAGACTGTAGGCGCAGGCGGCAGCGGCTGTCACAGTCGCTTTCTTTTCAACTCTATTTCCCTCGTTAATCTTTTTCCTCATTGAATGAAACTTCTTTGCCGGCCGTCAAGTGTGCGACCGTGGTACAATTTGAGAAATTTGGTCTGGCCCAGTCCTTTTTGTTGCAGAACCTCGGTCCGTCAAGTTGTCACTCCGCATTCGTTCGTCCGCCGTTAGCATTTTTTCCATTCTCATCTATGTTTAGTGCCCATCTGCATAATTATTTTCTCGTCCCCATATCCTGACAATTGAATATATTCCTTTTACATGTTTAACATGCAGTTACATAAAGATCATCTTTAAGTATCTTTAATTGACCCTAAATCGTAGACAGAAAAAACGTGATATATCCGTTTATTTCCAAAGCTCACCGTAGATTGCCGACAACGTTTTTGCGGGAGCTAGAAAAAGCCTTTTCTCTTTAGTATAAACTCTTCCATTGATTTTGGTAACTCTTTGAAGGTTTTCAGTGATGATTTTGGTCAGTTTTTTGTTGACATTTTCAAGATGTCGGGGCTAATGGTTGTTTTACATGTAAAAATGTAATGTCCGCCACTTTCTAAATCGGAACATGGAACAGAAAACTGAGACGAGAGAATCCTGAGTTGGGCTATTATGTTCTCTATTAGAGCCGAGCTCCAATACTCTCCATCTGTAAGAAGTGTTATACTTCCTTGGAATTATTAAGCAATCACTACCACACAATTTGTTTGCTGTTTCTTAGCTAGCTTTCTTCAAGTGAATGGCTGTGGCTTGTATATCCTTGGACAGTCAGGTTTTATTGTCACACCATCAGCGGGGGTTTGAGACTTCATCCATCCATCGATTCAACCATCCTAAAACAATGCTATTTGTTCGAATTATAGCCCGTCTCGGGAGCTGGGTTTCCTGCGCTGTATCGCATCCAAATTATCAATGAACTTGAATATCATTTTTGCTAATCAAATAAACCATACATTTGCAATCTTAATTTAATTTGTTTACTTCATTCAATTACTTACTTTCGTTGCTTTTTTCAATTCCCTTTTCTGAGGTTAATGCTTGATTGGTTTTTGCTGCTGTCAAACCAGTTATTACAACCTTATTTTTGACGTTGGTTGTTTTTACTAAAGACATAAGAAACCAGGTTTGCCATCTTTCTTTTTGCCTACTGTTACACTCATTTGGTTGTAAATTAGTTCTGTTTTAGAAGTTTAGACTGACTTCTTTGTTGTTCTCTAGAAACAGTTTTAACAATTGGTACAAATTGAGATTGAGTTTTGGCAGTACAAGTTTTTCAACTGCAGTTCGAAATTCGTCCGGGAAAGCATTTTCAATGGTAAACATGAAATATTCGAATATAGATGGGTGATTGCAATCTATGTTCACAAGTAGCATTTAGCGATATGGTTTATAAAATAATTAACTCAGGTATTCGAAATATTCTCGAATTACACTTGTGCCAAGAAATAGCCTATGAACCTGCCGATCAAGCTTGTAACACTTATATTATAGATTTATGATAGTGATTCTACTGCTTAATGAAGGCCAAATGTTTTTAGTACCTAATTTAGAGAATTACCATGTCATTCTCTGAAGTATAATCTTAGTTAATCTGTGTCAAAATTGTCTCAAGTCTCAAATTAATAGCGTTATCGTGAAGTAGTATTCACATTGGCCGCTTGCAACTTAAGAAGCGTTGAACATCACCCAAAACATTTATGAAGCTTGAACATTATTACACAACTTATTCACCTGACTGTTGTAACTTCCCAGATCATTGTTCTATTCTCAAGATCTAGATATCTTGATGCATGATACATATTTCTACATCGCCACTGTGTCTCTCTCGTATTTTGTACCCCGTGGGCTATGTTTTCGTCATGGCGGCTTCACGTATTCGCCGTCTTCCGTTACGCGTTTCACTCTCTTGCATCATTTATAAATCTCATCAGAATATCTTATTTTGCCATTCGATGGCAGTCGGTTATTTTCACTTTCTATACCGTCAGCGGGTCTGCTTAAATAACCTTGCACTCCGCAGCCTAGGCGCCCCTTCGCTTTCTCAAATGAGAGGTCTTCCGTCAACCACTATCCATCCCGGCCTTATTCATCCTACACGCTAATTTCACTCTATTTCACTTTTGCGAGAGATCAAAATTGGTTATTTTTGTAAAATGTTCGGAAGCTTTGGTTGTAGTAGTATCGGAACGGATCCACATACCGTTCTAAGCTCTTTTTTTAGGGCTTGACAAGTTTTATACATTTTTAGTCATTGGCCAAGCCATTCGCAACTGTCTATTTATCTCAACGGCTTTCTTGAATAACGACATCTTGAAACTTTTGTAAAATCTTCTTCCCCCTTTCCTTGAGATGTCTTTTACACTGTTTAAATATAAATAGTTCATTTCCAAGATAGCTGAATTGTTTGAGATCTTAATGGAATAAGAAGATATAAGATCCCTTTTTATGTTGCACATCGAATATTGTTATCTACATAAGGTCTGTAATATAGCTAAGCTATTAAGGGAATGCCTTCCTAATATATAAACATAAGTCATGTGTAACTTCCTTACTTTCGGTTTCCGACCTTTATTGTATTTGTGTGAGTCAGCTGCTGCCTTCTGGTTTTTAACCCTGTTTTGGCCACCCTTATTACAATCATTTTCGCTTCGAGAGTTGGTTCCTTTGTTTTTCTTTACAAACTCGCTTTGCCCCCTAACCTGTAGGTCAATGAAGTTCACTCTCATTGTGGCAGTCGTGTGGCTGTAAGTTGCCCAGTTGCGTTCGACTATCTTTAGAGATGGCAACAGGCATAACTTACAGTTTCTAAATTATCTTTCTATTTGTATAGTTAGTTTATATTATAGTACCTTCTATAACAAACTTAACCTATTAAGAGTTTAAAGGCATAAATAGTCTACGGCGTTTGCTGACTTAATTGTTTATCATCTTTGGAACAAAGATGGTCCTTTAACATTGGAGGTTTACCCGTGAAACTAACAGTCATTACTTCTTGGTTACCTATATATACTAATGTTTATTATAAAAATGATGGAATTTGAGAAAAATAGTGGATTTTAGATTGTTTGATGTTTGATTATTTGACGAGCTTTTCATTTTATACCATTTGAACAGCTATTTTGTGTATTTCAATAGAATAAGTTGTTCGTTTAAAATATTTCCTGCATGCATATTATAGTTACTAGAAATTCCGATTGGTTTGCCTTTTCTTCTATAGTTTTCATTATGTTTTTTTTTTTAAATTTTTTTGGATCATCCACTTGACCTCCGAAGATCTAGGCTAGGGGACCAACGTCATCGCTTAATAGAAGCCAATATTGTAAGACGCGCTACAGTGCCAAAATGTTGTATAATCGCAAGGCAGTGGGTTACTGTAGCTTCGAGTATTGTAGTTTGAATAGTTCATGCAACTTTTGTAACAAATTCAAAATATGTAATGGAGCTTGAACCTGCCTAGAGTTAATCATTTAAAAACTGCAAAACTCCTCTGAGCGTAAGCTACATAAATTATTTTTATTACAATGATTAATTAGGTGTTCATGCCTTATAATTGTTTGAATAACATCCATATTATCGAAGCTATTTCATAGGGTATCAATTTTTTTCTCATATCGGAAATTTGCTTAATTGACTAGCTTTTTCCGTAATGGAAGGCGTTCAACTAGAGTTCTCTTTGACCTTGGAACTGCTCCAATGTGATGCTGTGGTCGTAGTATAGAAAACAGTTTTTAGCTACCCGAGCAGTTGAGAATTGTTGCCCGGGCAGGCTAAAAACTGCCAGGGCACCCACCCGGGCGTTTCTATACTACGACCACTGAAGCTAGTAAAACGTTGTTTGAACTTTGTTATCTTCTTAGGATACATTATCGAACAATCTAGTATATTTTAAAATATTTTGGGATAGAGTATAGTCATATCATTGTCTTTAGGATCTAGCAATATTTCATTTATATTAGTGCTGCAAGACATGGCTTACATAAAATAAAGGAGAAGTGGGCTCATATTTGTTATATTCGGGTTTTGGGATCAATCGATCCGGTTCTTTTCCTGTGCCGGGGTAACCAGACGGGTCCGTTACACGAAGCGGGCCACCCACAACCATCATAAACCTTTTGGGTGGGCCAGCAGCAGGGTGCTGCTGCCATTTGATATAATGTGTCTGATATGTTGCGTGTATGATATTATCCAGTTCATTTTTTTTCCTTTTAAGGCAGTCCGAATAGAGCGCCATCTAAGGAGACGGCTGGAGAAGCTGCGGTGTTGAAGCCGGTTTGTAGCGCAAAGCAAGCAGCTAACAAGCATTTTCAGTTCTTTCTGCCTTTTCCCTAATTACTTGTGCCTCTAGTTTATTCACTCCCTTTGACAAACCGAAAACCAACAACCTTACAGTCGACACCACCGCAGCTGCGGCGCAAAAACTAAAACTGATTATTTAAACGCCTGCAACACCGCGCAGTGATACTGCCGTATTGCGTATTTATTCACCGGTGCCGGGTCTAACTGATACCTATCACTGTATCAGATATAGTTGTCTACCGAGTCTAGGCAACCCTCTACATTTACAACTTTGTTTCTTTCTTAGAATACGCTGGGGTTTTTTTCTGGTTGATAACTTTAGTATAGCTCTCTTAGTTTAAGTTGTAGTTTTTAATTACTTATTGAATTGAACTCTTTATCTCCGATTATAACTAAATGAACTAAAATAGTTTTATGCGAAGTTGTTGGGAATATAGTTTCCTTATATCTTATTGTTTTCTATTCTTTGACCAATCTTTGTAAGTCTTTATGCTTGCTTTTCTATTATGCAATATATCTTATCTGAATATCTATGTCTTTTTTAGACATACGGGATCTATAAGCAGTTCGTTATTGCCATCGCCCGATTGCAAACATTCAGTTTAAGGAAGCTATCTTATTTTTGTAGATTGTTCAATAACTATTATTAAAGTATTTATCATGCTTCAACTTGGCTCAGATGTTCTATTTGAAACCTTTAATGACAGAAAATTGTATTTTAAGAAGGGTTGCTTTTTAGGTTTTCTTAACTAATGTTTAGTAGTTATCTTTCCAAATAATTTTTAGTTTTGCATAATTTATATAATGTTTCCTCCACTCCGAACTTTCAGTTTATACTTAAGATTCGTTTGCCAAACTCGGCCACCTGGTGGGTGTTAATCTTGCTTATCTTTGATGTCTATAAATGTTTAATATTATTTTTGTAATAATGTTTTTGATGAATTACATCTTCTTCTCATATCCCCATGCGTGTTTTGTGGTTATCCGGTTTAGTCGGCAACTCTCTTTATGGAAACACTATCTAACAAGTCATATGACACAAAAATATGGTAATTTATATTAAAAAGAACAGAAATATATTATTTAGAAATACAGGAAATATTATTGTGACCTCATCACTTTCGATTGTTTTTAAGCAAAAGGAAAGTCAAGAATTCCTTAACAGTTTGTCTACTTAATGTTTTTAACCATATTGGAATCTACTAACTTCTAAAACTATAGCGTTTGTTTATGACTGTGATTAGGATGTCGCTTTATTATAGCTCAAGTTAGTCCATCTCTGACAATTACAACTTTCTTTTTCTTTCTATAAAGAGTTATTCATTGTTTTTGTGAATTATCCACATTTTAAACAATATAACACTGGTCATGTCTATCTGTTACAATTGAAACATATGTTTAATAGTTAAAAATAAACGTTTAACGAATACCTTTGTATTCACATATGTTTGCGCTATGCTCTATGGTAAGTGAATTATTTTGTTTCTTACTTGAATTTGTCATTACATTAAGGTTGAGAATATAGAGAGTGTTAAAAATTATCATATTCGATTACAGTTGTGTTTGTAATGCTCCTTATTTCTTTTTAACTTTATATTATTAATAATCTTTAATATGGTTTATTATCATTTGTATCTTTATATTTAATATTAGCTAATCTTCTATTCATTACTTTTATTACAGGAGTCCCTCCTCGACATGATATCCCGGTTATTGTATATTTTTGTCATTTTTGCTTTTGCTGTCAGTGCTCAAGGTAAGTTAATAGATAACAGTACTCAGTTATCTTTAAATAACAGTAGGCTTACTTATTTTTAATTATCATCTGTTTACTATTTTTACAGATGTCAGCACGAATCCGGGATTTGTCGCCAGAATCAGTCAGAGAGCCTTTGATTTAATGGCCGACTATTTAAAAGATCGGTAGGTTACCGAAAGTGACGATCATTAGTTTTGTAAGAGTATGCTAAAACTTTGTTAACAATATATACCTCGAATCCCCGAGATTTTTGGAAAAAATGAGTAATTATAATGTTTATGGCAATTTTAGAGTGAATAGATTCATGACTTCTGGTGAAATGATTTTCAACATCAGCGCTCCGTTGACAAATGAGGTAGGTTACTTATTATATTTGTAGAAAAGAAGTGTACGTTATAATGATTTGGGCTAATCGTTACTTTCTAAAAACAAATCCTTTTGAATGTTAATGTTAATCTATAATTCATTCATTCTATCATATAGAGAAAGAAAGATCTAGGTACAACTTTTAGTTTTAATTTACAGGTTCGATTCAGTCTATCGTCAGACAGAATTCTCTATTTTGATGGCAAATCCTTCGATTCAAAGATGGAAAGTTCTCCAGGAAAGGGAATCGCATGGACGGTAGGCTCTTTTTGTACCAGATGTTAAAAACTAATGAATTATCTATCTAAAGCTGAAATGAGAAATAATGATTTGTTTAAAGTTAGATGTTGTCTAGATAGAACTTCTTTCGAAGTATCTTTTGAATGTTCTTATCATTTCATTACATTCTGTATTTATAGGGTTCCAACCTTAATGTTAGCGTAAACTCTCATTTTCTCATGAACACCCCACAGGGCGAAATCAAAGGACAAGTACCACTCTCGTTCGATAGGTGAGTTATTTTTCACGACGATGTTCTGTATCCTTTATTTTAGCGGAAATCTTGATAGGATTTAAAATATAACATTTCAGGACGAATGTGGAGCTTCTTCTGTGGACAGGAGTCAATGGAGACGGGCATCTAAAGACTGATTTAGTTACTTGTAAGGTAAGTAAACTCTACAAGATCAAAGTCAAAACAGGAGTGCATTGTTCTTTTCTAGAAAACTAAATTTCGCATAACTTTAATTAGCCACAATAAGGAATCTCATATTGGTGCTGTTAGAGAACATTAAGTTAATATCAAGAGAATAATTGTTTTTTTTTACTTTTTAGTTTTCGGGTTATTGTTAATTTTTCTATTGTCATCTTAAAAATATTATGCCGAGTGTAAAAGTCAAATATGTATAGTTTATTCGCAGGTCGCTGCCAATAATATCCAACTTCAATTTACTTCTGGAGACAGCGCTCTTCTCTCTAACTATCTACCCCATATTATGCATTTTATAAATGAGAGGATTGAACAGGTTCGTTGAAGCAACATTTTCAGGGCAGTAGTTGCAAAAAAATAATTGCAACCTAGTCCAACGTCTTTAGACAAGTTACTTTTCTGTGTCTCGTTTGATTTTGTCACCATTGTCTCCGCTGCTCCGAGACTCGATTAGGATTCATTCTCAATCGGCTTAGATATCTAATGTTTGGAACATCTAGGATATTGTTTTAAAACACTGCCATATATCATTAAAAAAGCTTCCGCCAAAGATATTCGGCAAACACGCGACCACTGCCATTTCCTAGGGCGTTGGCCAAAAAAGTAGTTTTCCATGCGGTGGTCCAGCTTGTTTATCTATCTAGATGTTGTTTTTTGTGTCTTTTAATGTGGTTTTAGGCGATCTGCCCAACTTTCCATGCGGAACTGGTTCCCGTTACATCCAACAGATTAATGAACACTCCAATGAGTGCCGCACTTTTCGATCAATACTTCCTCAATTACGGTAAGATTTATCGTATTTCTGGATTACTGGCTCCTGTTTGGTGATTATGCGCTTCTAGACCTTGGTAAATGTTAGTTAACAAAACCGGTGTACGATTGACAGTTTAGCACTGAGACGTTCCGGCAAAATGTTGAAAATAAAACTTGTTTAAGATGAAAGATTTGACTATTATATACTAAATTGCATTAATGGCGATGTGCATATATAGAATACAAATGTTAAACTTTATCCGAATTCTTTAGGTCTTCTTGGTCCCGTTGAATTCAAAGAAGGAGAAGTTCTATTGAGACACCGTGGTAACGCTTTTGGAATATTAAGACAAGGTACTGATAATTATGCAGTAAAGTTTCTTTTATGTGGTGGAGATATGGACTCGCTGTTGATGAACAGTCTCGCTACCAATTAACTAGCTTTTTCAGTAGATTTACTAAACATTTGTTCTATTCAAAGAGAACCGTTATAATAAGTAGTTTGAAGTTATAAGGACAATATTTTAGGTAGAACCCGCTTGAATGACTTCCGTCTTCCATACAGAAGCTCTGTTCTTGAAGAAGGTGAAGGCAGTGGTAAGATGGTAGACTTCCATTTGTCAAACTACACAATCGGAAGTCTTCTCTTCTGGATGGACCAGTACAGGTAACATCATAGTAACATTTTATATCCATTGGTTATAAAAATATCATTTTTGAAATATTCCTTTAATTGACAATAAATAAGAATCTTCATAGAAAAACGGTAAATATCTGAATTGAACTATTAAGCCAGTTTAAAATTAACAGTTAATACTAAATACGCTTACTATCAGAATTTAAATATAATTATAAATTCTTCATTATATTGTATACATATATACCTTGTAACAAACTTATTCAGAAAATTTGACTACGAAATTTCCCGCACAGCTCAAAACAACTCTGCTATTGCCGGATACCTGCAAACAGACTGCCCCGCAGATGATATTTGTGCCGGAACATTGTTCCCAGGTAATTAACAATTATACTAGCCAAAGTATGCACGACCATAGTTAAACATAATACCAATGTATAATTTTGTGAGTTCTATCTTTAATATTTTTAATATCAACTAACATTTATATAACTTTTTATATACCAAAATAAGCACTGTACAGATATTTTTAGCTTTGAACCAGAAGTTCCCTGGCGGTGAAGTTATCATTAAATCGCACACAGTGTCCTACCCTAAAATGATTATCAAGCCTAACAACGCTACAATTTATATTGATTCTAGAGTCGATGCATTCGTACAGGTATGAAGTTAATTAATTATATAGAGAACCTTTTAAAAACTATATGAATTGCTTCTATAGTCCGATTCAAGAGTAATAATGGAGTGTTAAAAAAAGAATCTCAGTGAAAATGGCTCTGAAAATATTCGAAAACCGAAAATATACGCAAAATTTCCTTAAAATACGCAAGTAACACTCCATTATTCATCTTGAATCACACTATATTTGATTGAAAGGGGCCTCGAAAAGTCGGGAGCCTGTGAAACTTTGGAATATTTTTATTACTTTTTCAGAAGCAGCGCTTGTTTTAAAAGTATTAGTTACAAAGCTATGAAGCTTGAGCTAGTCAAATGTTTTAGTTCCTTAAGAAAGTTTGAACTATTTGTTTTTAGCAAGGAGAACGCAGAAGTCGTTTCCTAACTTCGTCAATGTTGGCTGAAATCAAGCTGGATAAGATTTCCTACAACAATTATATTCTAAATGCAGATATGCATATTGAGAAGTTCAAGATCACTGAGGTACAAAAACAACAAACTTATCTAAACTAAAACGTTAATGAAAAGAGGCATGTTACACTATGTATGTGTTACTTTTTTGCTTTGATTTTTTTAAATAAAAGATGGGCTAACAAAATAACTACTTATACTTGTAGGTGGCATCTCTAGTAGAAGGATTTGATGAGAACTCGCTAGAATTCTTAGTGAATGCTCTTACTGAATTAATTCTTAATGAAGATATGGCAAAGAAGTTAAAAGGAGGTGAGAAAGAGAATTATAGAAATAGAAATGATGTCGTATCTACCTGGTTTAAAATAATATGATAATAACATAAGTGAATGTATTAAAATCACCGTGGAGCTTTGACAAATTGCCTTATTGTTAGTGAACTAAAAGCTCGCATCTTACTGGGAAGAGTTGCCACTTTTCTAATACCATCTGTAACATATAGTTAACTATAGTTGTTGAATTCTATTTGAAATGAAAAAAACTATTATCTGAAATAGAGCTTATTTGTTACTTATGATGTTTTAGGAATTCACTTCCCAATCCTTTTCGACTTCGAACAACTAAATTCCGAAGTAGTCTTTGAGGAAAACAAGATGAGAGTCTCCGCCGACTATTGTTATGGAGAAAAGTGTAAAACAACCGTATCGGAGAGCAAGGATTCTAATATAGATTACTATGATGTAGTACAGGGTTAACTAATTCCCGAAAAGAAAGATACAGTACCCCTCTGCCATCCAGTAGTAAACTATTTCCTAAATCTTTCTAATCTAGGTCTTTGTAATTTTCCGAAAGCTCACTTTATGTTGTATTTGTTATTTTTATCTCTTTTATAAGTTATATAGTCTGTTTTTAAAACTAGACCACCGGGTCTGTTTTTAAATTGACTATAGTAGCCCATAATTCTTTCATTCTTCCATAATTATGCCTTTTTATCATGCGGGTAGCATTTCTGGTTACTTTCTTAAGTCACCGAACACTCCCAATTCTTCCG
Source organism: Phasmarhabditis papillosa (assembly GCA_034691345.1). NCBI lineage: Eukaryota > Metazoa > Nematoda > Chromadorea > Rhabditida > Rhabditidae > Pellioditis > Pellioditis papillosa. The sequence goes on from JAQGAV010000284.1 coordinate 14,395, forward strand.
GGTTACTCCATCTTACGGCCCGGGACTAGCTCCATCCTTAGTGTGATACAGTCACCATATTTGTACATTAGAATCTACCGTTCATAATATTTTAGTCAAATCTTCTTTCACTTTTCCGTACAAACTTTGTAAGTTCGCTTTTTAAATGAAATTCAATAAATAATGCAAAATATCATTTAAGTTTTGAGGAAAAAACAATAATTCCCCCGATAATGTCAAGATAACGACGATTTAATTGCTACTGAATTGAGTTGAGCGATGGTTCGGGAGTCTTTTTAATAATTATATACTTTTGCAAGCTTACCAATTGGATATTTAGGATATTCCTTAAATGTAGTTGGAGCTAGCTTTAGCAGCTAATAATCCTTGTCTAGTTAAAAAACAGTTGAATATGCAATGTAAAATAGGTGGATGACTACTTACAGATACTCCTAAGGGTCTAGAGGATACAATTACAATTACAATTATTTATTCCAGTAATCACATTATCATAAGAGATTTTGTATGTGCTGGGTGATCATTTTCTTGTATTCAGCCGGTTCACTTCTTGCCATTGTAGCCCAGGTTTGGCCGATTCTTCCAGAACTGTTGGTGAGCTGTTGGTGAGAATAGGATACAGTCACATGAAAACAGTTTTTACAAACGAAGAAAGTTCAATGAGAATAAAAATAAGTACAATTATTTATCTACAAGTTAAAGAATACTCATTAACCCGTCAAGGGAGATCTCAATCATAAACATAGTATTTGTTTCTAGAGATCAGTTCTCGATTCACTGGATCTTGTCTCCGTTTTGGGGGATTGGATCACCCTGAAAGATATATTGTATGTTTTTGCTAAATATGGAAACAGTTTTTATGAATTCTCTCAATATTTTAGCGTTTACAATTATCCTCGTTCTTTTGTTAAAGACACGAGCGGTGTTCGTCTAGCAGGACTCCAAACAACAATAAATATAGAATCTTTTAAAAGTAAAGAGAGTTTGTTCATTATTAACATACACTGTATATCTTAATGATGTCTTAGCAGTTACGGTTTTCTTGCTTGGTAATGGCTGTCCAAGTATTATAGACACCCAGACTTCTTTAGATGCTTTACGGAACCTAGTAGATACAAGATTATAGAGAATAGGATTCACAATTGTTGCTAGGTAGAAGAGAATACCTGAAATAATCAAAACTCTAGTAATTAGGTAATAACTAAATAATGTATGAGTATTCTTTTTACATGTTATTAACAAAGACTTCCATTGCAACACGATTTAGGTTGAGGAAGTGGATAATTGACTGTAACAGATTATCAAACTATACGTTTGGGGTTCAGAAAAGAAATGGCGTAGATTGAAGAGACGATTAAAAATAGATGTTCAAATACCGACCAGTATTATAAACATACACTAAGGATTTTAAGCATCTGTTAGCTATAAATATACTTTAACAAAACTAACCAGAAATAAAGTACAAGTACTGATTTAGTGTATAAAGAGTGTTATTATCATTAACATATAGAAAAGCTAGTCGTTGAAAATGAAAGGGTAGATAACATATGAAAAAAGCACAGATTATAGAACCTGCAAATACACCTATATTCTCATCTTTTTTATATTTCATTTGCTTAAAGTTTGGTATGTTAGGTATATAACATACGGTTGTCAATTGTTTTCTTTGGTTTAAACGGTTTCAAAGGGAGGCTCAATAGTGTTATCCCCTTTATACTCACATAATATAATAGTAACACGCAAGTTAGGGTCCTCTATGGAATCCGCACGAACAAAAGATTTGCTCGAAGTTTTAACCTAAAAAAACTTTTTTTGTTTCCTAGTTTTGGTATATAGTTTGTTTTCTTCAATTTTCTTCAGAAAAAGTATAATTTAATTGTAAATTTGTACTTTAGATTAACACCGTGTGGGGTCTTTCTAGAATACTCCAGAGATCTAGCTTCTTTACCGGATTATCCCCTTCAAAAGGGCGTCGAAATCTCAGAAAATCAGTTTTTTCTTGCAAATTTGCAACAGAAAAACAGAAAAATTTGCAACAGAAAATGGCTTCAAAGAACGTTTAAACGTTGTTTTATGGAGAATTTTCGTAATTAAATTTATAATCTGCTAGGAAAACCTACATGAAAACCAACGAAAACATAAAGTATCAAAATAATTGACAAAGGAATCAAAAAGAACATAATTGCAGAGAAATGGAAGAGAACCTGCAAATAATGTTTGTTAGGTGAAAGTTATATATATTTATAACATATTATAACTTTATTTAATACTTACTTTACAAGCTGAAAACAGGTGCGGCTCAAACATTACTGCTATCATACACATCTTAGAAGAAGTTACCTAAATAGTTTACAGTTTTGTTTGTCCATTTATATTAAAGTTGTTAAAGAAGAAACATTCCCTGTTAAATTAATAGACCGAAATATTCCTCTAACTTTATAAAAAACTGCATACCGGCGCTCCATTATCCGTATAAGGCCAATGTTTAAGTAAATAATCGGCTCTGTGATGAATACCAAATGGTAAAGCGGACAGAATTGATATAACCCAAGTTATAACTAGAAAGATGCTTACCTAAATAAACTCTTTTAGTATTTTAACACAATTCAATTATTCTTTACTATTCATATACAAAATATATACGGGTTCCTTAAAAAGAAATGCATTACTTTGTTTATAATAAAAATAATTTAAGTAATAAAACATTAGTTTATATAAACTCTACTTACATGTTGTCTTAACCATTTTGTTTTAACGAACAAGAAAGGGTGACATACTGCTACATAACGCTCTATTGCGAATAGTAGAATAGTTAGGATGGAGACAGACCTAAAGCAACATGTATTGATTATTATTCTTTGTTCATTTATACATACTTCAAAGAGAGTTTTATTTTCTTTTTCAAGGGAAACCCTTTTCTAAGTTTAACTTCTTTAGACAGACTATCTATCTGAAAGTCAAGATATTTTATATCAGGTTTATTGTTATACATTGGAAATTGTTATATTTCATGTGAAAACAAGTTGTAATGTGTTATTTAGCAATTTGTTATGTTACTTATTGTTTTTGGTTACGCTTGCAAGAGCAGAACACGTGTTTGTAAACATCTTACATCGTAGTTTCCGCTACAAGCGCCTTCAAATTGCAAACAAAATCCGGAAATGGCCAGGGGTATTGGTTCCAATTCATCATAATCTAAAATATAAAAAATTGTAAGAGCAATATCGAGTGTGTAGTTAATTTGTTTACTGAAAAACAAAATTTATAATATTTTGTGTTTGTGGAAAAGCTTTTTACGTAATAAGAGACGATTCCGAAGTAAGCATTACATCAATAGTAATTGAAACTTTACAAAACCAAATTAAAGATACAAAGTTAATAAACACTGCAAAAAGACAGTACTCTCTAGTACTCTTATTGTTCCAAGTAACAAACCTCGAACGGCAATCCAACGCAAAGAGTCACCAGGTCGGCTACAGCAAGGTTAAGAAGATAGGCACTGAAATATAAAGAAAGTTGCAGATCGCTAAAATGCCCCCGTTTGCCATAATTACTCGTTTGCTAGTGTACAAAATTAAAGAATCGAAAACAGACCCTCCAGCGGGCCGGGGCCGGGGCCGGGGCCGGGCAGGGCCGGGCCCTGGGAAAAGTCGCCGGGCCCGGGCCCAAGTTGGATGGTCTGATCGAAAACGATATAAGTTTCTTGAACCGTTTCCCTATATTCTTGATTTGTGCTTCTAACCATATAACTCGAAACTTCTTTGCATATCTTTAGAATATTCTAGTATCTGAATGTTGCGAGTAATCTAGCCTAATGTACTTGCTAGAATAAGAAAACTAGACCACCCATCTACTAATTACAACTATATTTCGAGACTTCCTTTATAAATTATTGAAACTTTCTCCCATTTATTGTAGGAAACAAATTTTTAGACACCAAATTTCATTTCGGCGGTGACACCCACATTTTTGTTTGATAAATTGGCTAAATTTTGAAACCGACGCGTTCGCGCCGCCGTCTCGCCAAATTGCGTATTCCACCATTTTATAATGAGCTTATTTTAAAGTCTACGGGAATTTTGTGATTCGGGGAAGAGGCTAAAGTGGTTTGTAGCTAATAAACATTAATTGTTCAGTGTTTCATCCTATTTATTTAAGAAACGGACTGACTGTGTCACAGCCAATGGTAAACACAAAACTTTTGTTTATTAAGATTTATTCAAGTGAACTTTTTTATCTGAAGTAGTCTTATAATTATTATACAACCAGAGAGGCTTCGTTCTATTAAACTGGTCAATCATATGTCCGTTTCGAAATTATGGCTCGCGGCTAAATTCACCAATCCAAAGTTGTTTATTTGTTTAAGAAGGACCGCAAAAGTGTGACCGACAGAGAGAAGATTGAAACTAGAGAATAGGATTCAATAAGAAAGTTTAGTACTTGGTAAGAGAAAGTCGAAAAAAGAAGATGGTTAGTAACAATTTATAAGATGACTAGGGTACTCGGAAGACAGCCCCCCAATATCAGAATACCGAGTCCCATAGATAGTGTCCGAGCTAGCTTCGAAACGTTAACTTAAGGCAAAACAATTGGCAATTTGAGCTTTATGTAATAAATATTGTTCTTTTGGACTTTCCTATCTTTTATTTATTTTTACTTAAATGGAAACATAATTAACGAAAACACAACTTCCCTGTGCAAACGTTATTTATCCCTAAATTGGCTTCATGATAAAATAGCTACTACTCAGCGTCTACAGCTGATTCAGATGCATGTCATTAGCAGCTTAAAGAAGTCTTAAAATCAGTAAAGAAGTAAGTCTAAGCTTAGATTATATACACCTTATTCAGACATAGATAGTCCTTTACAAGCAAGCCCTCCGCGTATCTCTTGAGCTCATTCGATTAAAAAGGATTACTGGATAAGTTGGATTGAAATCTACGTAAATAGTTCTGTCTAGTTTGTAGATATGAATGTAAATATTTATTCTAGGAAAGGGCTAAATAAGTGGGATAATATACTATTTAAGATAGCATCGCTGTTGATTGCAATGGTTTAGGTCAATCAGAATAAGTAACTTTAAAACTATTTCACATGGTCATACCACAATTATTCTAACAAACGATGTATTGGAATGTACCATTAAATTGTTGTTTGTCGATGTAAACTATTAAAGTTCTTACTATTTATATTTAAATATATTAGTTTTATGTTAATTTCGAACCTGCTATGTGTTCTCATAATAGGGTGACGTCTAATGACCACACATACTGATATATTACCCACCAATCCGATAACCAGAATTACTAAGTAGAGGGAGGTAACCTGCGAATAAATAATATTAATTAAATAAATAGATAAGTATCTTCTAGAGTTTTATAAACATTTATGTCTCTAATACTTTATCTTACGAGGTTTCTACTAAAAAACTGGGAAAAATAACTAAAATTTAGAAAGGCAAAACTACTCATACAAGTGATTTTAACATTGATTTTGTCACCAAAAATTTGGTAAGAGCCATTCACAAATTCATTTACTTATTCCAATAACTAATCTTCAAACTTTCTTTTCAAAATGAATCGAAAAGTATGCAATTGAATTAGAAATTAGCAATCGAACCTGAATTAACGCAGTGTCATCAAGGGCCTTCTTGCTTAAGAAGCAGTGATCCATATAACAGGCTTCTTTTTCATCCAACGAGTTGTTGTAGATTACGGGGCACACCCGTGCAAGACATTTACAAAGTTCTGTGTCGTTTGCGCATATATTCATCTGAATTTAATATTGCTATGGTATACCGCATTTAAAGAACAACTAAAAAGAAATTAAAGAAAAGTGAAAGATTGTTGATGAGAAGAATGCTTGCTTTTGAAAAGTGGATCTTCCAGATTAATAGTCGTGGAAACTACTAGAAACTATCATTTAGCTTAAAAACAGTTTGCCGGAAGAGAATACTGTCTACACTGTTTTAAGTGACAAATAATATTCTCAAAATCTTCGGAAAAGCTCGCTTCAGATATGAGCAGCTGCTTATTTATAGTGATTGTTGCTTAGCTTAAAATTGATCCTTGTTGGTAAATCCTGCTTTATACCGCCCTCGTTGAATAAGCTGTTTTCTTAATGTGCGTTCGCACATTGAAATAGAGTGCTCTCAGATCGAAAACGAGCAGAAAAACTAATTTATTTCGCATTTTCTTGACAAAATACATTTGTAGAATAAAATTCACAAATCCTATAAGACAATTTAACATAATTTTCTTCTAGAATTAAAGGGACTGTGAGCAGGTGATCTTAGAGTTTGTAAGAGATTACTGTAATTTGGTAGTCTGGTACTCGAACCAGGGTCATGAGCGCAAAAGTTGTGGAAACTTGTCACTGCGCTATGACAACAAAGGCTTTAATGAGGACAGGAAAGATATCTAGTTTGTATCTACGAAAATCTAGGTTGTTACAAGTAGATCGGCTAGATCAAGTAATTTTCTGTAAATTGCTTACGGATACAAAAAATGGTCAATGCTTTAGTTTATAAATTAGTTCATCGTTGTATATATCAATATTTGTTGTGAAACGAGTTATTCAGAAAACTAAAGGTTGAGTTGGCTTTTTTGGAAAATGGCGTTATTGCAACACCGGTACAATATGCCTATTCAATAACTACCTCTACTTGTAAACAAAATTGTAGTTAGTATCTTCTGTGTTAAGCCTAAAACTCTTTTGGGCGGGGCCCGTTCATTCCAACCCTCCAAATTAGCAGCTCGGCTTTGGAAGCCTGATGGTGCTCGGTGTAATGATTAAATGGAGCTGTTTTTTATCTCAACAGTAAACAACAAATTTGTAGTTGAACGTAACCAAATTAAGGACATCACGATAAAATTAGAAAGAATATAGTGGTAAATTAAGTAATGAAACTGCCCGGTGGTCCACAAGATCCCTTAAATTAAAAGACTAGAGCAATAAGAGAAAAAGGGTCCAAAAGGTCATGTGAACGATTAAAGATGAGAACTCCGCGTGAGGAAATGGGAATTTAGAGAACGCCGTGAAAATAAGCCAATTTTAGGAAAGACTTTCATGCTATGGAGAGAAGAATATTTAGAATCTATTGAGAGTTCAATACAACAACAATTTTAAGAACTGAGTAAAATCTAATATAATTTGTTAGTTATAAAGTTTGACAGTTAAATTCTCTCTACCCTTTTCTTGGTCAAATAAAGTAATTTTTAAAAGTTTAACAAAAACTGAACGTGGTTACAACATCTTTGCTTGGGATAATCTTCTCTTTATCTATAAAACGCAATCTTCAAACTTGTCTAATATGTTTTCTATTCATAAAACGTTCCGTCTATAAACTGACTAGAAAAAGCTAATAAAGGAAAAGAAGACTCTGACATTTTGACGCAAACTACATCTTGCATCTAAATACAAGGTAACACACCAAATGTGCCAAGCAATATCCCAACTGACGCAAATTAAGCTGCAAATTCCCCGTGTATATGTTGTTTTTGTTGCTAGAAAAGTCAACAAATGCTTGAAAGACGATATCCAATAAAAGTTACACTCGGAATTTCAACATAAACAATTCTAAGACGCGTGAGAGAAGGATTTCAGTGGCATGATAGTTCTGGACAAATAACTCTTGAAGACATAGTAAGTAGTTCTAGTGGATTATGAACTTAGTTCTTAGTTCCGGGTGAGGATAACTGCAAAAAGAAGAATGTTAAGTTTATTCATGACTATTATTGTCCTAAGAGAGAATTGTTTATATTCACAATAGTAAAGAGCCCATGAAGAATCTGCGGCGTTGTATGTTTGAGAAATGTTTATATTCAAATCCGCAATTTTCGACCTTGCGCGAATTTGAAAATCTTTTGACTACGCAAGATACACGGTCTCTTTACTTTCTTTAGAAACTGATTAATTTAATATTAATAATTATAAAATCTAACAAATAACAGAGTTATTTATCATTATTGTTCTGAAAGTGGCATCTCTTTGGTTAAAGCAAGCCTTAACTTTAGATATTGCCTATTAAAATAAACTACATTCAGTGCAGCTGGCTTTATAAAAGAATTTACAGATCACTGGTTTCATTATCATTTGAACTCGAGGTGTTCTTCATTAAAAAAAGAAAACATTTGAGAAACTTAGCTAAAAACATTTGTTTATATGCTATTTTGTTGTGTTTTTATTTCTTATTAGCGTAAGAATTCAGTGGGTTTTCTCTTAAATAGCCTTATTACATAGAGAATATTGCAAAGTCAGCAGAAGTATGAATCATCTTCCAAGCAATCGTTTTAATGAGGAAAATGCAAGAATAATAGCTTAACTTCTTATGAAGATATAGTAATTAGTAGAATATTAGTAGTTTCGTGGCATGAACCAACATCTTGTAAAAGGTCTTTTTAATATTGAAAGCAAAGCAAGTTCTTTTTAATTTGTTAAAGGGACATAGGGATCTGCTGTCTTGGCTACAGTGTTAGCTATAATGTTATTTTATGTGATAATAGCTATTCTAGTATATTTGTTTGTTTCTAAACTTGTTTACATCTCTCACCTACAATTATAATAAAAACAAAAACATGAATACTCCTGTATTTAACAATATAAACTCTAGATTTCCAAGAAGGAGTAAACAAAATACACGTAAATAAGTTCATTCGTAAGTAGGGAGAAGGTTCGAATTGAATTTGTAGGCGAAATATTTGACAAATCTTTGAAAGTTCGTGTTAGAACCAGATATCTGACAGGAAATTAGATGTAAAGGATACAAAATTGAACAGATATAAGTGAGAATAGAAAAAAATATATATAGAAGATTAAATGTTTAATAATAAAACTAAATAAAAGTGCTAACATTACAATTAAATAACTTTGGATATAGTTCATTCCTCTACCTAAACTGTTGTTATGTATATCGAAGACGAGTTGATGTTCGAAAATACTTTAACAATTCCATAACACCTTTGCTCCTGTTATACAATCCTACAAATCCGATCTAGGTTAACATGACCTAAACACTGAGAAATTAAAAAAAAACCCGTGATACACCAAAAACCTTTTGCAAATACCAAATATTGGCACAGTTCAATGTAAATCAATCAGAATGGGATCTCAATACTTCTTTCTAATATTTTTCTAACAAATGAAACTCTGTTAAATAGAAGTTTGAACTTGGTTCAAAAGCCAAAGTGTATTCTGCAAGTAGTATAATACGCTGCCTTTGTATAAAAGAAACGCTAGAATATTCGATAAATATATGGATTTATAATTCAGTAACTATTATATATGTATCTAACACCTAGGCTAACATATTCAATTTCATAAAACATTAGCAATAAGCATACATATATATGAATATGGCTTGGAAAAGGCCGGCCTGGGCCAGCCAGTGAAAATCTCCCCTTATTTGAAGAATAGCTGAATTTGAAATCATTTCTTTTGATGAAGTTTTTAACATAAATAATTAAAAGCTGAGTAAGTGACCTAATAGTAAGATATACTATAGTCCATTTCAAAACCTGTACTACATTGCGCCGGCGTCATACGATGCGCGGTGTTGCAAAATTTGCTGTAAAATGCTTTCCATCTGACGGACTGACGGAATGGGCGAGAGAACTTTTGAAGGCAAAACGCAATGTAGTCTAGGGTTTGCAACAGACTATAGATCTCCTAGTGTTGCACATTTTTACAGCATTTGAAATGAACGATGAATATCTTAATTCAAAAGTTTCACTGATCTGTTTTGTTTTGGTTAACTTCAAAACAATTTTTAGAAAATATAAATGTGTTTTAGACATAAGACTTTCTTTCTCAGATTACATGAAGTAGAACTGCAAGAAATGTGTAGAATGATCTTTTTGCCACTATTCATAATTACCTCCCATGAAGATAAGTACGAATCTACCTCATATTTAATGTTACAACTAATTACAGTTTAACTATAGTCATTTTTAAAGTAGCTCAATTTCCTAAAACACTTCTCATAAAAGTGTACAAAAGAGAGGAGCACCATTAAAGCTGGGATGGATTAATCGAGGGTTGCAACAACTTTATTAAATCTAAAAACTGCGTAACCTAAGGAAATCCTGAAACCCTAAGAATTGTGATATGTGACACGGCGGCCTGGTAGAGACCACCCTCTCTGTGAAATGAAACTCCGCCCACTTCCGGACCGAGCCCATAATGGCAGAAGTAACTATAACAAATTGACTGGAAACATATCCGAATTTAACATTTCGAGAGGGACAGAATTAGTTCCTAGTGAAATCGGAAGCACATATAGTCTCAAAGTATAACATAAGGTTTACTATGGTTCTTTAAATCTTATCATCAGTACTGAAATAGTTGTAAGAGACTATAATCAGTCTTGACTGAACATACAATGACAACAGCAATAAATTATAGATTGTAAGGTTGATGTGAAGCAATAGAATCCAGTGCGTGGTGCTTCTTATAAATGCTCCTGTCATTTTATAAAGATACCTCCAAAGGTAAACTGTATAGATAAAGCATCATCTACAAAGATATAGTCATCCGCACCCGACTAATAATGATCAGTAGTTACCAATAACATATATTTCCCTTTATTTCATTTCTTGGGTACATTTAAAAAGATATTTTCCTAATATTTTTCACAGTTTAAAGCATGTGAGGTGCTCAATAGTCGCACATTGAGTTTTAGCCGGAACCATTTTGGATATTAGCAAATAAACTTTTGAAATTCGCCAATTAAAGTTAAGTTTTGTTTGTATTTGGCTAATTTAATTAAACTTGATGTGTGGGCAACGCAAGACGAATAGTTTCCCTCGGCAAACCAAAAAGTTAATGGAAAGATTGAAATCAGTGCACTTCCAGATTTTAAAATATAACTTATCTAATTATATTGAATAAGGGGCAGGCATAACAAGTATTTCAGGATTGAACTAACTTGAAGAACAATCTAAAACCCACATTCTAAGTATTATTAAATCCAGGCATATCATATCATATTTCTTTCTTTCTTTATAATATTTCTTGTTCCTAGAAAAGGTTTAGACAACTTCCTGGCTCTTGGCCCCCGCCCTCACCAGTTGTCGATCTTATTCTGTGAATAAAACGTGAGGAATAAATAATTGAACTAAAGGAAGCAAATTATAACATCTTTAGGTTTACACTTATAGTCGGCAGACAAACAATATGCAAGTTAAAGATCTGAGTGCTCAATTCAAAACGCACAAAATAGTTCCATTCACTAATATATATTAAATGTTTCAGAAAAATAAGATAGATTTGGTGTTCTCCATTACATAATTGACTAGTCAGCGTTTTCGCGCACAATTGCTCTTCCGCGCTCCAGTAACATTTGCAGTTCGTACCGTATACCCTTGCATAATCCTTGGTCGCCGACGATATTTTATAATGTGAAGACTATGAGAAGTGACAAAATACAGAAATCTACTTAGTTCTTGTAAGATACTTACTTTACTTACCAAACAGCTGTCGTTTTAATATTTAAAGTAGTTAACAAACAAATGAAGAAAAGTAAAACACTTAGTTAGTATGAACTTCTTGATTTAAACTATTTCGGAATGTGCGTTTTGTGGAGAAAACGAGATAGTTTTGGATATTCTAGTAGTTCTAGTTCCCAGTGTATCAGCTTCTTTGTGTTTTTCAATAGATGTAGTCAATATAGGTTCAGTTCCCTTTTAAGTTCATTTTCAGCAACAAGACTATCTTAAATATTTCAATTCAAGAGCAAGAGCAAACGGTTAAAAGTGTTACCTTTCGATGATACAAATGATAACATACACTAACAGAGAAATACAAACTCTGGAAAATTTTCAATGAAATAAAAGCATCTAAACTTGTTTCCAAAAAAGTTTGAACGACTAGAAATGACGTCAACTTGGATGAACATTTTAATTTCTGGCGCATCTGGTGCCCATTTAGGTTAAACTTTGAAAGTCTCAAACGGGAACTCTGCTCATTCTAATAACTGTAGTTCCAAAATGAAGAGATTATAGGTTTTTCTGCGAAAAGGATATCCTGCAAGAAGGATTAAGTTAGAAAAGAACTGTTATTATTAAATATATTAAAGAAACAAAAAGAATAATGCTGCAGCTGTTAGAACAGAACTTTTTGTTGTGCATATCAAGATATATTCAGTCGTTTTAGCTAAATATTTGCAACATTGGAAAATTGTGAAAAAAAATTTATATGGGATCCGTTTTCATCAAACTCGCCGAAGAGTTTTGATAATCTCTGGATCTTGGGGGAAATATGCTCAACCAAATTTACTATCAGTCGTATTCTGATTAATATAATACCATCAATTGCGGTGTTAACCTTTACTATAAACCTTTTAGTTAAGTTATATATTCTTCTAATTTTATCTTTTCTCTTTCACATAGAACAAAATGTCAATTTTGAAAATTGGCTGAGCGTCTGTCTCGATCTATAACATGAGATTTTCTAGTGATTTTTGATATTTCTTTATTTTTTAAGTTTAGCTAGACGTGAAATAATGGCAATTTCTTCGTGTGCTCATTCTGAATGGCTCTTCTTCTTCGCTTTTTGTCGCTTCAAGAGCTCTCAGCATCAACTTTTCCACGTTTACAGCTATAAAAAGTTCCGAAAATTAGAAGATTGTGAAAGTTTTTTTTTTTTAATAAATCAATAGTGTAATTTTTGCTAATAATTAGGGTGACGTACGGTATACCGAAGTATCGAACTGTTCAATGTTTTGAATGTTGCAAGTTTTCTGTAGAATGGGAATTATGAGAAAGTTATAGTCTGATTCAAGATGAATAATGAAGTGTTACTTGCGTATTTTAAGGGAATTTTGCGTATATTTTAGGTTTTCGAATACTTTCAGAGCCATTTCAATGAGATTCTTTTTTAACAATCCATTATTACTCTCGAATCGTACTATAACTAGTAAATAATTATACTGTGACCAATTAGTAAACAGTGGACAAATGGAATATCTACAATCTTTTATTACTAACCTATACCTATTTTATTTAGAGAGTGATGCTGATCAGACATACATAATTTTGTTTGTAGTTTTGGTCCCCATTATGTAATAGACATTTGGATATTTTGAGATTATAAATCTGTTGGAATAAACATTTATCCACCCATCTATCGACAAAGGTCTCAAATAACTTTGTTTCTCTTTAAAATTATAAACAAAAGGAGATATAAACAATCCAATTGGACACAATTATAGTCAGCTAGCTATCATAAAGACCTCACAAAGACTTGTAAACAACGGGTGGCAGAAACTTACACATATTTATCTTGAAGACCGTCTAGTATAGATAATAAAGAGCTTTATTAAGATGATCAATTATGATTATATTCTAACATTTAGTTCAGACTCATCTTTCTTTTAGCTGTTTAATTAGCCTAAATCGACGTATCTTTTGGAAGCTGATTAGTTTTTGTGTAGCTAGCATCTCTATTACTGTAAACAGTCTATTACAGGTATAAATATCTTTTCTATATTGCAAACTAGTCTTTACAATATATTATATCCCTTAATTAAACTTATTTAATAAAAGCAATGAATTTGTTCTTAATCTATGTTAACAATGTTCCTTCGCCTATGATTCTCTATATATGTAAACGAGTGAATATTTATAATTCTTTATTAGCTTTGAAAATAACTGACATATTTTGGCAAGAATAAAAAGTAATATAGTGTAAATATGGATAAATGTTTGATATATATGTCTAGCTTCACAACAGTAATTTAACCCAGATTGAATGATAGGATACATTAGAAGGGATTTATCCAGGATGTGGAGTACGGATACCGCGATTACCGGGTGGTCCGACCCCACCTCCTACATGTTCCCCATAAATAAGACACTAACCGAAAGCTATTGAGGAGAGATATGGAAATAGACGCCGAGTGCGGTGTTGCAAATTTCTCGGAACTGCGTGTTTTAAATTTGCAACACCACTATAAATAACTCAGGGAAGATAAAATATAGTAGTAACCAAAGAGAAAGCTAGAGGTTTGAGAAATTGAAAGCAGAAAGATTCAAATAAATGTTAACGCTAAATAGAGAAAGAATGATAGAAATCATATGACAGAAAGCATTAAAGGACTGTTCACAAAAAAGTTTATAGTTGAGAAAGGTCTTCTGGTTCATGGCTTTTAGGCCACACCTTTCTGAAACCAATGAACGGAGGGTATAAATACAGTGTGCTTATTTAAGGGCTCTAAACAGATGTCAGAACTAAATTTAAGTGAACTTGATGGGCAATTTTGTTAATAATGAACTGATTTATCCGAAAACAAACAAATTCTAAACGACTAGAAACGGAGTAGTGTAAAAAGCATTTGTAAGAAAGAAGAATAGTAAAGGGTAGAGTTCCTGAACAAAGCCGTAGACCACCGCTGAGAAAATACAGTGTACCCAATACGTAACTACGTACGCAATGAGTAAACCTATGTTTTTGGCATTAGGTGAAGGAAAGTGGGCTCACCCGGATATATTGTTCCGATAACGGTAAATTTGGGAATAGAGATTGTTTAGGGGCGGGCCGGGCCTGTTCAGGGGGTTGATCTACATTTGTAATATGATTCTATAGATACCTTAGCATAAGGCACTTAAGTAAAGTAATGAGGAGACCCGATTAAACGAATGAATGTTTTCTTCTTAAATCGTAGCAAAATGTACAAAAATACGGAATTTCCACTTAAGAATAATCTGTCTGGGAGGTCCGTAGTTATTATGAAATAGCAAGAGACGGAGTTTCTTTAGGAAAACATTTTCTCCAGCTTCTCAATCATTCCGGTCTGCATTCTTTTGCACTTGGCACGACGGTTTTTGAACCAAATCTGGAAACGGAAAGAATGAAACTCCGAATTTTAGGGTTTCCAGAAAACAGAACTGACGAAGTGAAACAATTTTAGAATTTTACCGGTACAAAATTTCGTTGCTGTTCCAGAGTATCCAGTTCAAAGATTAAGCTCGTGGTGTGGTAAAATATAATATATTTATGTTTTTACATAAATCACTGGTTGCAATTTGGTTATTTCTAACTGCTCACTACATATAAAAACACGTACCTTAACATTATGTTGACTGATATGAGGATAGTTTTCTCTATAAGGACAAGAGTTTAGCATTTGTGTATATTGATCTATCTGCATCCATGAGGGATGTGGATTCTCTTCAAACCATTTCTCAAGAATTGGAAGCTCAGTAAGAGGATCGAACATTAGACGGGACCGGGCTAAAATAAAAATGGTAACAACTGTGCAGAAGACAAAACTTTTCAAAATAATTTTTTCAATAAAAGAATAATTCGTTAAATATAAAATAGCGTAATATAATAAGTAAACTACCTTGTGCTCCAAGACTGATACTGTTGTTATTCGACTGTGATCCACTAAGATCCATAGGCATATGTCTAGGTGAAGAAGAAGACATTGATAAAGATGAACCATTTAGGAACATATTAGCGGATAGATCGGGTGAAGAGGCGGTAGATTCCTGTAACATTCAGTATTCTTATAATTCATATTAATATTTTAAGAGTACGGGGGGAACTTCATCCAATCTCAAAAATGATACCTTAATTTCAATTTAATGATTTCTAAATCTGAACCTTAAAATATATAATGTGTTGTATATTGAAATCCCCCATTCAAACTGCCTCCTAATTAACTAATTTATTTGAAACTTATCCCTGGCGCGCATTTTCTCCCCCTTTCCCCATATTTTATTGTAATTGAAGTTGTAATCTTTTTGAGATCTTTCAAGGTCTGTCAGGGTGGGTTTTCCAGTCAAGATCTCTAACCCTGGGCTTAGTCCTTTAAATCCATATGGCAAATTTTGCAGTCAATGGCAGGCGAGAGACAAGGTCAATCGAGAAGCCCTTAAGAGACGCAGAGACAGCGATAAAGATCGCAAAAGATACAAGAAGCTAATGCGGAGGATTGAACGGTAAAGAGTCTAAAGGACTGCAAATAGGGCTGCTTGCCAGTCCTTTAAATATTTAAGGATTAGGTTTAAACTTATGATGAAAGATAATTTTATATCCAATAAAGATCTTTAAAAGAACAACTTGTCGATTTCCCCGTCTACTCCTACGTTAACTGACTATAATTTATATATCTTACCTGCTTAAATATGTTGTTTTCTCCTCCATCAGAATTTGAATGTATTTCGTCGTCTCCAGGGCTTGGCGAATCTGAACCACCGTCAACGCGAATGCAATCCTGAATAAACAATTTACATAATATTGACCATTATGTAGCTTCGTAGCATGATTTCCTCAGGTTTTTTGGTCCGCTGAATATATTTTAGGCATAAAGCTTAGCTACGGGGATATTTTATATATTTTGATAACCCCCGCACTTACATCTCCATTAGTTTTCTGGCACACACTGTCGATCAAGTTGTTGAAGTCGATCTTTGGCTTGTATTCAGTAGCACCAATTATAGTGGGGAATAGGGTCTGGATCTAAAATTTAAGTTAGCAATATTAAAATGATTTTCTAAAAAGTACCTGGCTAAGCTGGGCCTGGGCCATAAGAGCCGGTCGACGGCTGGCACGCTGGGTAGAAAACCAGTTGCAGATCTGTAATGATTATTTAATCAGAAAATGTTGAATATATTTATTTTTATTCTCTTTGATTAACAATGTTAGAACTGTCTAAAATAGTATTAACTAGACAAAAAATATCTTTAAGCTCATTTTAGTTCCATTTTAAAACTTCACTAGTATTATTATTGTTAGCTTATTCTAAAGTATCAATAAACTCACCTGTTGGTAGCTGATCTTCTGATGATTCTTTCTAAAATGACTTGTGTTCAGCTGGTTCATATACTGTAGAAGCTTCTGTCTTGAGGGATTAGCTTCTGCTTTGAACCATTTCTCCAGCTTAGGAATCTCATAGGCATTGTTGAAGCGAACTTGAGCCAGGGGACTGAAATAAAACGTCTATTTCTTTCTTTACAAAGTTTCCATAAGTATTTACATTCCGATAACTTTAGTTTCATAAAACCCCTTTGAAGTAACTATGATATATCCCTAACTAACACAAGTTTTCTCTAAAATATCCCCTTATTCCAATTCATTTCCACTTTTAGCTACCGTATCCCCATATCTTCCTTCCCTAATTTCCGGATCGCTTCGAGACTCGCTAAGAAGATTGTCTAAGAATGTATCATGTTTAGAATGAGACCATAATCCTTGCCAGTTTTCTAGTTAGACTATGACGAGAGAGCTGTTAAACAATGAGAGGGGGCAGACAAAGAAAGGCAATTTCCTTTCTCTTCATCCTTTTGCACACAAGATAATCACAATTGTTGATTGGCTACGCTTTCAGTTATTCACATCCAACCAAAATAAAAGGCCAACGTTGAATTAGACAACCGATAAAACCGAAAACTAAGCATAGCCACAAAAATTAGGCTTTTACCCATAAAAACTATAAAACTTTACGAAGATTTGCGACAGTTCTGAGATTAAAAAACAAATGATTGTCTACTGTAGATGGAATTTTGCATTCAACTTCACAAATTACAGGAATTTATTCAAGAAATCTTTTTATTCCTCGCAAATCCTTTGTTTTAACCCCGTTGATTCTCTTCACATTCCTATAGTCTCTGGGGATTAAGGCAACGAAGTTAAGCCGACGCTGGCGTCTCGTTATTCACAACACTATGCGCCCTAACTCTAACAAGCTTGCTTGTCTTTCCACCATCTTTCTGAGCCATTCTATCGCCAGCCAACTGGCAGCAGCTTAGATTCAGCGCACACCTGCACTCTCTAGCTATCTCCCATTCGCTGGGATCTCAAGTGGATTAGGGGATACTGTAGTTGGGTTACGATAGCGTCTGCTTACCTTCGCCTCTCTTCGGATTGATCCATTGATTCGGCCCAATCATTGATTACATTAATCTGATCGTGGTTTAGTACGGGAGATTCTTCACCGGCAATGATTTGTACAATCAGTTCCTAGAAAAAATTAGTAAAAAAGGTTTAGTAAGCAATATTGCAATTTCTCTCCAAAAGATTTAATAAAAATGTTTATGCTATAGTGGAAGTATATATTACAATAGAGAGTTTATATAGCTAGTTATTATTTTTTTAACATTCGATCCCTTTAAAGGTCTTTACGGTATTTACAGGGCTTTATTGGGTCTTGTCGGACTGGCGCTGGTATTTGTCTGACTTTGTACAACATCTTTGAATTGGATGCGATAACGAGCGATAACGGTTTTAAAGCACAAAGCCGCCCGGCACAAAGCCAAATAATATAAACCCAACAGGGAGATAAAGGAAAATTGTATGTGGTCAGAGGAATATTTATATATATATATAAGTGTTATAGTATAGTTTATAGTTAAAATCTATAAACAACTATAATATTATATAAGGTTTATATGATTTCAGACAAACTGTCCAAACTGTTAAATATAGAACTTTCATTTTCTCGCCACTGGGAAAGCATAATAGTTTGATATTTTACAAGTTTGAAATGGAGGTTTGTATTTAAATTTCCCAAACGTACTCGAATCTGTACATTGTCAATGGTATTAATAAGAGATGGATTTTTGCTGATCGCAGTTTTTAGCAGCCGTTGCCGAACATCATTTATACATTGTGCAGAAGCAGAGTCGGTAGAGGTGGATCTAAAATAATTAAATTTAGAATTTGGTTTTGTAGATTCAAATCTACAAGTGAGATCCCACTGTCAACCACAAAACTTTTTACGTACAACGAAATACTTTGATATTAAAGACAGGGTGGGTCACCGGCCCTGCTCGGCCGTGCCTGAAATTTTGGAGGTCAGGCCGGGCCGGGCCGGTCCGTTCGGATATACAGTTAATCCGGCCCGACCACATAACCAGCTCCGATAAACGCTAAATATCGGTTGTTGCCTTCGGTAGTCTGTTCTCATAACATCTTAGTGCTGATCATTTAAAAGTATTTTTAATATTTTTAATATTATTAAAGCTCCACCACTTCTCAATTGAGCCTGTAATGTGGTTGTTTGTGTGTGTTGGTTATTGGTTGGGGATTTATCCTTTGAGCATACCGGCGGTCTTTTCCAACAAGCGCGCCCCCTTATCAAAATGGTAATAAAACCATAGAAGCCAAATAGAATAAACGATGTAAGGGACAAGATAGAATAGAGCCTAGAGCCAGTCTACGAAGAAGAAAAATATCGATTGAGCAATCCACAATCTGCTTTGCAAGGTCATGAAGCTACAATATATGAAGAAATATGCCTAGAAGGGATTTATCCCCCCCCCCCCCATCACTAAAACTACTTACAGTATGATACTTACATTCCCTTAGTCTAATAACTCTTAGTAATAATACAATCTACAATCAATACCCTTAATACCTTTATATTCCCCTTATCATTCACTTGAATAATACTATATCGTATCTTAATGAGGTGCATAACCTAGCCCTGTTAGGCTGTGTCTATATAAAAACATAGACTGATACCCCCCATGACGCTTATATTATTTGCTAAAGATAAGCTTGTAGTCGAAAAGGTATTACATGTTTTCTTTCTCTTTTCTATATTACCAATCGTATTAACATCATAAAGTTTGAACGATCAATATCCGGCTGTAACTGAATAATTGTACTGTTTTGGAATTTAGGGTGTTTCTGGAATGAAGCTGTTAGAAACAGAATCAGAATCAAAAGTATGAGGGCTTCAAATATTTTGAACTAGGATGGCACCTGGTAGAAGCATATTTAATCATAGCAATTTGTAAACTTCCTAGTTCCACATCCCCCTTAGCCAGCTCCAGCGACAGACTGTACAATCATTGACTAATCAATATTATCCTGTATCGCTATGCGCGTTTGCTCTGTGTGGTCTCGGTGGGATTGGAGGGATTACGGTATATCCTAATGACAAATATCTGTAACCAAAAAGCTAAGATGAGTGGAAAATACAAATAGATATAAAGTTAGTAAGGAGATAAACATAATGTTTATAGTTGTATTGGGGTCAGCGTTTAAGAGCTCCATATCTCAATGGTCTTGTTTGCAAACAAATGGTGGTAAGTTGTAACTTAAGAAGGATTCTTTTGCTTTTGTCTCCGGTTAACTAACTGGTCACCAGAGTTCTTTAATTTAAAAGTTGACTTCTAACTGGTGGACCACAGATTCAACCCTGATTTATATCTGGTCCCCTTCAAAGAACTTCTTCTCTACCCCATATGGATCCCTTTTAGACAGTTAAGTGGACTAGATTCTCCGTTGGACACTACTCGCCCCCTACGGGCTCATTCAGGCTCTCTTCGGTACGCGATGTAAATCCGCTCGGTGTTGTATTTGTGCATGCGCGGTGGTGTGGTTAATTCCCGGTGAGCGATGTGGTTCTGAGCTCCGCCGGTGCTCCGGCCGGCCTTCGCCAAGAAACTATATGTGAGGTCTGTTCAATCGGCGGCTACAGAAGGTGTGGGGGTGATTGAATTGAATGAAAAGGTGCGAAATGAGGCGAGAGAGCGGTGTTTAGGGGGTAAATTAATAGAGACGCAGAGACCAAGAGATACTTGTGAGCGCAAACACATTGTTATGTGTCTACAAACATCATATGTATGGTTCTATTCAGAACATTCTAACTCAAATAACAGCAAAGAATCCAGATATCTACCTACTCAAGCCATCTGATAGTCTACAGAAATAAGAACAACCGCACAAAACAGACCTACCGTACTAAAAAAGGCAAAAAAGCAAATTTTAAGCTACTGAATAGGTCAAAGGGTCGTTCGGAGGATTGGGTAAATAATATCTTAATGTCTTGAAACACATACAAATGTTTTAAGTTTATTATAATGACTTTGTTTTGGACCTCCCAAATATTAAACCGTTCCGGTATGCCTCATTCATTAACTTACGGTTTAGTTAATATCCTCAGTGTAATTTGGCTAGCAATTTCTTTGAATAGAGAATGGACAGTTTCTTCCATATTATCGGTGATTTGTTCGAATGGAAGGGCCTTCCAGTTATTAATTTGTACCATTCCTAAAATTATATCATCTTAAACGGAACCGCAGAACACTGAGAGTTCTCCTATTTTAGTTTCTTGAATACTTCAAATGCATGTATGGGATATTGTAATTAAGTAATGAAATATTTAGTTTTTGTAAAAGTGTATACTATTTTATACCATAGTTAAATGGAGAGTCCCTAAGTTGTTTACAAAGATATGAGGACATTTGTTCTCATTTCTATTACTTTTTCCTCTTTTAATTCTCTTAATCAACCTATGAGGTATTGTAATTGTAGTGAGTCCCCGTATCGTGTGAAATGTCATTGTTTCATTGCTGACTAAACCACCACTATCCAAGCAAATGTCACACCGTTTTTGTGTAAAAATCTAGATGATGAAAATCTTTTTTTATTTTGTAATCTAGATTATTTGAATAATTATATTCTAGAATATTTCAAAATATTCTTTCAGTTAAAGTCTTAATCAAGGCCATACTAAAAAATTGATACAAATCTCAGAAAGTGTAATATAACAAAGTTGTTACTATTTGTAGACCTCACAAGTAGAAAATGGTCTTTGCTTAAAACTTTGAACACTTTTGGGAATAATACCGCTTCCTTCCTTGATCCCCCAAATGGTTTCCGACCAGATTTCACAATTTTGGCTGTTTACTTGTGAAAATTGATTGATTTTAATTGGCCGTTCTAGGACAGGGCTGGTCGAGATAAAAGTCCCTCATATGACCGAGCTGGGTGCCCACCATCCCCCTATTCTCAAGAAGGTAGTTACCAATTTGGGGCGGGACTAAATGTTATAATCTCGCATGTATACCGGGAATCTTGCCAACTACATGACTACCAAGAAACAGGTTATAGGACCCGGCGAGAGAAGCAAAAATAGCAGTAAGGTTGAAGAAACGCAAAGACACTCAGCATGAGTTTGTAACAGTGAAAGTAAGCATGCTGCATGCCTAAGAAGTCCGCCACGACCCGTGAAGCACCCTGTAAATAGGCACAACAGCCCCCTTTGAAGCCGACAATGGCATTATGCCGTCGCAAACAACGAGAAATCGACTATACGCCCCAATATCCTCATGATATTTTAGGAAATATTTTGAAATGGGGGGTTGCTGAACTTTAAGGTTTATACTTGGCGTTTTTACTACGATTTTTACACAAATACGACGTACAAGTATATCCGCCAAGTAACGCATGATAAGCGACCATATTAGTTTTGAAATATGCCATATCCGAGTATGACGCCGCTATCGACTTTAATCGGTGTTGTTATTTCCAAGAGCGTTGACTTTAATAAACAATCCCGAGTATTTTTGGTCAAATGACGCCGGATGGGGGATGTTTTTTTCTTCGTAAATTTAGCGCCGAAAAAGTAAGATAATCGCATTTCAGGTCAAAGTTCTAAGATTAAAAAGTATTAACTCTATTGAATTCCCCCCGACGAACTTCGGTTTAGGCCCCAAATTTGCAGCACATTCAATCGGATCAGGACAAGTTAGTTTCGGTGTCGGGATTTTAATAAAAATTCAGCGAATTATGCAAAATTGTAGAAAATCAATACATTTTTGGGGATAGATTCGCGGAAAACCAATCTGTTTATAGGATATTATTTGACATTAACATTCGTAGACGATGACTATAAATTTGGCAGTCAGTGGTCAGATGATACTTGCTAAAATAGCTTATCTAGTTAAAACTAAAAGCCTATCAAGTCAAACAATTGTACTATAGTTTTAGTACCCTAATACTTCCTAGCTTATATCCAGTAAACTTTGAAGAAGGTAGCCAATCAGACTTTAACCAGTCAACTCAAAATCGAAATTTATAAAAAAGTAAAGTTTCTTGAATTAAGCGACTTTTGATATGTTAACTAAAAAGCGGCTTGACATGCATGATTTTAACCCATTTGAAGACAGAGCCGCCAGCTGTTGCCAAAGACAGTCTACTGGCAAGAAGGACTGGTAGTAGTCAGAGAACTGTCTCTAATACTATAACAGAGAGAGACGCAGACAAGGAATAGCAACGTTCTTTATGTGGCAAAAATAGAGAGAGAAACATTCTAACAGATGCGAGATCATTTTTAGAGTTTAGCGGTTTTTAGATGGTTTGTCGAATTAAGTTCGCATTATTTATATAAAAGAGATATTAATGAATATTAATGCAAAAGTCTATTTCAGAATACAAAAAGAGCTTTAGAATGCTATTTAGTTTAAGGTGGTCCTCACTTCAAAGGTAAGAGTCAATTCCCGCTGGAAAATGATTAAAAATCACTTTGGTACCATACATGGCTTAATATTCCGTCATAAATGCCGTTTATCGCCTAATCCTTCGTACATTACTGTATTTCCGTCATGTTCACATTTTAAATGAAAATATTTGTCCATGCTGGATCAGCGGTGATAAGCGAGCGCGTTTTTATGCATACAAAATAAATATTATTCCTGTCAATCACCAGCATTACGAGATTCTTTCACAACCCCAACTTGTTAACAAATATAAAAATATATATACAGATGTATACAATCTTATTCTATAGAAAGTTATCGATTCTTGTCGGATTCAACGAAATAACGAACGGTTGATTCACTAGTAGAGAATATCGGGAAATGAGTAACATACGTTATTGAAACGGTTATTGGAATAGTTCAAGGACTGTCTCACCTCTTGCATTCAACGCCAATTGTGGGTGTCCTAGAGCAGAAAGTACCGTATCCACCAGTTGTCCTAGGGTTGTTGCTCCCGACACGATTGCATAAGTATCTATCAGAATCTGCCCGTCATTT
>JAQGAV010000285.1:0-37997 GCA_034691345.1 Phasmarhabditis papillosa
AGGATAAAGGATCTTGACATATATGGTTCATTCACTGAATTTGAGTTCTCAGATGCGGTAAGTAACAATAAAATAAATAAATTATTTAGATTTATCAAGTATTATTTAGTATAAGAATTAAATAACACTAATTTTAGGTGATCGAAGGAATTCTATTTGATCGTCTTGTGTTAATGAATCGTACGGAAACCTTGAAGCCAATGCAACTAAGTCTTCCTTATCTGACTAGGCTTTGTTCATTGAAAATACCCTCGACGTTAAGGTGCAAAGTATATAATTCAGCCGTCTCAGACCTCATAAAATTTTTTAAGGTGAGCAAGAATAGATTTTTTTGTGGTTTGATATTTTATTAATTTATATATTATAAGTTTATTTGTTAACTCTTTTTTCAGGGTTGGACGAAAGATATGATATACACAATATATGGGTGGGATTTTCAAATTTCTAAAGGAACGATGTCAGTCGATGAAACTAAACAATCTCTTGCGAAACTAAAATGTTTTGAAGATTGTGAAGTCACCCATAAGAACGTTTTGGATATTCCATCGTACCAAATAAAAGGGAACAGTACACGTACTAATTACTGCGAAACACACATTACAATTGATGTATTTCCATAAGCTTATTTGTAAATTTAGAATTTTGTAATAAATTCATTTTTTTATTCTTGATTTCGTTATTTTTTAAACATGTTCCTGCTAAATAATGAAAATCTTAACATCACCGAACAGCTCGAGCTAGCGAGGATTAATAAGAAAATATAATAATAATATTAATAATAATACTAATAATTTATTTCCATTATCGTATAGATCGCTTATGTGAAGGGTAATACATTTCTGCCATGCTTGTTGGTCTACTCTTGCCAAAGTCATCCATGACAATCCATTTGTCTGAAGATTTCTTGCTGCTGTATTGAGTTCATCAGATAATTGAAGTTCTTGTTTCCCAACTATCCTCGTGCTATTCCTGGGATATCATTCAGCAAGAGCTTTCGTCCATCGACCATCTTCAGAATTGCAACTGCCCATGAGAATTTCCGTTCCCTAGCTGCATGTAGTACATCTTTAACTATAGTTATCTTTTTGATAACATCGTTTCGAATTTGATCAAGTAGAGTTATGCCTAGCATCGTTCTTTCCATTCTTCTTTTTACAGTTTGCATTTTAGGTTTCTGACAGTCTTTCAGAGACCAGGTTTCGCAGGCATAGAGCATTGCTGGTGCTACCGATAGATTGAAAACCTTCTTCATGTTTGGTGTACTGCTTGCTTTTCTCATGTTTTCCAAACTGCTTCATGATTAATGCTGTCATAGGCTTTCATCAAATCCAAAAAGACTATAACACACCGGAGTTCGTAGCTGTAACATTGGTAGATCATCTCTCTGATTGCGAAAATATGGTCAAGAGTTGAGTATCCACGTCTGAAGGCAGCTTGTTCTGGTGGTTGCTGTAGTTCCATTGCTGTTTGCATTCTTGCGGTAATCATTCTTATGAGAAGTTTCAGAATAGTAGAGGAAACAGCAGTAGGGCGATAGTTGTTGATGTCCGGTGAGTCGTCTTTCTTGAAAAACAAGGATATTACTGAATTCCCCATAGTATCCGGAATCCTCCCATCGTGCATACAACTATTGAACAGTTCTCTGAGACTTTTAACTGTTGAATCCGGTGCGAAATGCAAGATTTCACTTGGAATTCGATCTTTTCCAGGAGCCACTCTCCTTCTCATTCGGAAAACATTGCTTGTAACTTCGGAAAATGTGAAGGGAGGCGGCGGGTCCATTGCTGTTGTTGCGATCCTTCGATTGGTGATATTGTCATAAAACAAATAATTCTAGTATTGAGTAACCAAATCATGAACTTCCTTGGGCCCAACTGTTCTGGACCCGTTAGGCTTTTTCAATTGGTACAGATTGGTACGCTATGACTGATTTGTCTTCAATTCCTTATTTGATGCCATTTTGTGTTTGTACAATCGTAGGTGGTGTTGTTTAAGATCATCTTCCAAGCTAATTCTGATACACTTGTTGAGTTGAACGAGTTGAATGTTTGCTGTGGTTGATGGATTTGCTAGAAGAAATCTCCGATCGCTAAACATTTGCTTTGTTTTCGAAGATATTCTTCCTTCGCGGGTTTTGAATGTGGTTACGGCGGCTACTCCTTCCTGCAGAGAGTCTTTCAAGCTATTATAGACTTCCTCGGGAGATTATCTGATATCGATCCTTTGATAGTCCATTCCAACTGTATACATTGTATACATTGGCTGAGCCAAATAGCTCGAAATCCGAGAGCTCCGAAAAGGAAAAGTCACCATCCAAGTGCCTAAGATTAATTGTTGATGTTGTTTTGTTTCGAATTTGTTTTGAATAACCAAAAGTGTAGAGAAGTAAGTACTATTAAGGTAAAGCCTACTACTATATTCTTCAAAATACTATAAGTTTCCGCACAACCTAACACGATAAATAATTTTGACTTATGAACGTTTTTCCAAACAGAAAACAGTTATCAAATAATCGCGTTTCTCAACACCATAACGCTTCTCTTAGAAACTAAACCGGCTGGCGATTGCATAAATTTTGCTAGCGGTTAAGAAAGAACATAAAATATCTCAGAAACCACAATGAAATCCACCGCAAATAACGATAAAGAGGTTGCTACTTTTGAAAAACTGTGAACTACAAATTGTCTTATTTTGGTCATTACATATGACAATAACCTTTTTGTTAAATATAGTGATGAATAAGCTAAGGTATATGTAACATAATATATTATATCCTTTTTTTTTACTAAAATAGTTTAATATAGTTGCAAATGATATTGGCGAACGTAAAATATATAATTCTAGCCATGTTCCATCGTACTTAAAAAAAGACAAGCTTACCAACACCAATTTACACATGTACCTAAAACGAATTAATTAAGTATCACTTTCCGAAACGTCTATAGCTATTGCATTATTTCGAGACCAAAAATTTAGAAACAACGAACAGTTGGAAGAAAACAGATTCAATCCAAATGATCAGCCATACACTTTAAACAAATACTTATTGTATGAAATAAATAATGAAATACACATATATTAAACAATAAATAGGAAAGCAAATTAACCAAAAATCTTCTGTTTTGAACGTTTTACCTACATGTTTCATAACATTACTCACAAAGTTAATTTTACCCACTGCGCTTCCTCCAAAATAAGGCTCTTAGCGCAAAGCCGTAAGAAATTAAGCCTCCACCACATATCGCAAGACTTTAACCGGTTGATGCACAAATAATTCGTTTTACCAAGCGCTAACAAACAATACAACGCTGAATATAAAATCCAAGTAACTAAAGCACTAGAAAAACTAATTTCGTAATCTCGATTATTTTTAACAAATTAATTATATTAGAAAGAGTATAACCACCCACAAAACATCTCCACACGCATATCGCCTCCCATAATCAGAAATGAGGTATCATAATTTAGTTTAAAAGATGAATAACAGGAATAATGCGAGAATGATCGGAACATGCAGAGCGCAGAATACAATGCACATATGAGAAAGACCGGGAACACTAAGAAATCGGAAAGTTGCATGATACAAAACAATCTCCCAGAAATCATTTACGCCTTCATGTATGCAGACAAACGACATCTACGCTTTACAAAATATCTACAAATTAATCAGCACTAACAAAACAATATGAAAGCATCTTAGAAATCATGTAGACTAATAACCAAACAAAACGTCTCACTTCAAAAGTATCTACAGTGAAAGATGAGCTGACTATAAAACAACTTTCAGAATCAATAACCAACACAAAATCAAGCACAACATTAGCAGTCCAGGTAAGCGGAAAAGTCGCACGCTACAACAACGAATATATTCACGTTGCACCTTCCATCACATACATAAAAATATCTTATACAAGACTCCAAGCAAATCACAATCAAGTTTCACAATAGCAAATCGAGAGATTCTAATGACACCAGTAAACACATGAAACCAAAAGACACCTACGACATCGCCATCAAAACAACCGTTTCCACACCCTTTTATAACAAACAACCCGAAATTAACTAAAAAATATAACCTCAGCCCATGAATATACATTGTACACAATGACAACAATAACCGATGCTTTATCAAAGGCACTGAAAAATTGATACTAAAGAATCTTCCACCAAACAAAATTAACTAATTTATAATCTAGGAACAACATCCAGCAAATAGAGTAAGAGGAAAATATGGAAAAACCCCAACAATTTGAAGACATATGTGCAACCATAAGCCCGTCTAAATTACATAATATTACGTTTACTTTACTATACTCAAGGATAAAATTGATAAAATGCCCCTTTCAGTCAATATTTTTACAGGGTATACACTAAAAAAAACGTAGAAACAATCCGCCCAGTCGAAGCAAAGAATACCTTGAACTTTTTTTCAGCATAATTATATGATCACAGTTCAACTACCGAAATAGAATTACAATACAAATACAGACAAAAAACCACTCTGCCAGACCAACCCAAACTCAACATCTCCCACAGCCCCAGGAACGATCAAGCCACATCTTCTACGTTCCTAACCACTCAGCACGTCACTTAACTGTTCTGTGAAATAAATTCATTCATTCCACAACACGGTACCACACACACCGAAACACTCGCCCGGAACAATACATCCGAAAGAACCGACGACATGATGGCAGACCAATCACCTCATACTACCGATACAAGAAAGCCACTCAACGCAACCAAACGGAAATCCCCAAGAATGAATATCAACACTATCATGACACGAATCAACGTTTCTACTAATCGGAACAATCAGAATAGCAACAGATTCTGGAACAAACAAAGCAACCATAGACACTGGCCCAACCAATACAATCACAAACACTGGCACCATTACAACAGGAACAACAGCTTTAGAGCAATTAATCAACCACCTACCCCTACAATAAATCAACAAAAACCATATCAAGAAGTAACTCCACTCAACGACAGATCCCACAGACCGTTGACCAACCATTAAAAAGAACACTTCCTAAGAATTAATAACAAATGGCAAGCAAATAGCTGTCATACCCACAACTAGGATCAGCAAAACTAATAAACTAAAAAGCAAGTAAAAAAAATAAAAAGTAAGTAAAAACAAGAGATCCAGAATGTTCAACAAAATAAATAAACCCCACCTACTTTAGACAATCGGCCAAGAACAGAATCTACAGACTATGAAAATCAAGAGAGGTCAGAAGTCAGAGCCGCCTTCCAGAAAGCTCCGAGCCAGGGGTATATAAGCTGAGCAGTCTCAATGGAAAGGACACTCAATTACACTTCTTCTGACTCATTCCTTCGGATCCCAGAATTCAGATCAGCTCTCGGACGCGCTCCGAATCTGGAATCAACAATGAACCTACTTCTACTTATTTACTCTATATTGTATTACTATCTTCAATAAACCATTCATATTACAGTCTACAGTCTATATAGGTAAGCGAACAATTATGTTCGCGTACAGTCCAGTATTCCGTAGGAACTCCCTATTCCGCTACACCATAAGCCCGCAGGATGTAACATGGCCTCGGTTTACCGTATTCCCTATCAATAAGGTTCGAGGCTCCGCCCAGAACAGTTCCAATCCTTTTCACTATCACTTTCTACTTCATCATAAACTATCCGAGCTTCTTATTCATTTTTATATTCGTACTCTATTTATACCCGAGCCTTCTATCCTTTTATATCCAAGAACCCTTTTTATATCCGAGAATATAGTAAACTTTTATTTTTGACAATCACTATGCTGCAAAGTGCTGCTTTTACGCACGTAATTTAAGCCTTTTCTGGCAAGTTCTACGCCAGGTCGGGTCGCGCCGCGACACGCCTGCATACCGTATCGCGCCCCATGGCAAGAATTGGACAAAGGCGCAAGCTGGCCTAAACTCTTCACTTTAAGTGCGTTACGTCCCGTGATACGTACGTTACGTTATCTTTATGTTCGGGTTATAGATCGGGTTTATATTATTGTTATGTTTCTAACCATTTGTACATAAATCTCCTAAAATTTCTCTCTGTTATATCTTGTGTTGGGAATCTAGATCGGGAACTTGTGATCAGCTCTTTGAGGCGAGCCTTCTACACTCTGAACTACCGGGGCAGAGGAAGGGCATAAACAATCGACGCAGATAGGACTTGGATACCTCAAAAGGGTGTCCGAATATCTTCTTTGCGCCGAATACTCTATATTAATTTTACTTTTTCATACACTAACTTTTCTGATTATGATATTCAGACTCCTGATCTACAATACCGTGAAAGCAAGAAAGTATAGCCAGATATTACGGAACTAAGCTCACATAAGAATTGACAAGCCTACCACTATAGCATCCGTTCTAGTTCATTGTGCACAAATTCTAAACCTGCTTCAATGTAAAAATACATTTTAGGGTATTCATACATAATTTCTATCTTCTGGTCTACTAATAATATATTTTAATTCATTTTTGCAGATAACGTGATTTTCCGTGATTATTTCTCTCTGCGGAGTACTCAACTCGGCACTAAACCTAGCGGGCAAAGAATTCTAAACAATGACTTTTAACGAAAATGGAATTTTGTTATAAAACAATTTTATAGTGAGATTGCACGAGAAATGAGAACAATACACTAGATCAAATAGTCTTAGAACAAAAAAAAGATAATTAAACATTCTGTTTATAATCTGTAACCTGGAAGAGATTTGCTATTTTTGTATAAAACATTACTTTAAACCGAATAAGCCCTTCTTTCCTACTATTTCGGTACAGATTTAGCTTTCCTTGAAAGTACTCTGTAATTTTCGCTTCCTTGGTTCAGAAACTCTTTTCTAAATTATTAATGAGATAAATTACTGCATCAATTTGACTACAGCACGTTTGCGAGCAAAAAGTTGTTTCGTACCAGGAAACGAATTGCTTCAAAAGTTGTATGTTATATTTCTTAGTAATTGTTTAAACAACATTAGATACTTAAAATAAGAATATCAATATAACTATTTGTACATTGTACCTTCAGTATTTTAGGTGTCCGAAATGTTTCAATTTGAATATTCAGATAGTTGAGCTCGCAACCTAATGCACTTATTTTGAACCTACTCTTCGTCGGGGTTCTCAAAATTGCCCGGCCCGGCCGGGTAGGGCTGACGACAATTTTAACGAGCCGGGCCGGGCCGACCATATTATTGAAAATTCACAATTTTTTTCGACAAATTGTGAAAATATATCAACTATAGTGACGAAAAAATATTGGATGGTGAATCGTCGGCCCACGGGCCCGTTTCAGAACACCGTTGTTCGCTTATTACTTTGCCGGATTTTCTGTAAAGATGCTTGATCAGCAGAACTTTATCTGCTATTTATAAGGCTTTACTGTTTTCTCCATTTTTTATTTTCTATTTTTGCTGCTGCGCTATTCATCTTTGATTGGTAACTAATCCACAGTAAATCATTTTAAATTGTAATTTCCTTTTTATTATTGGAAAACATTGCATAGCAACATTGCTTTTCGAACCTGTATAAAAACTTAATTTATTGTATAAGGGACAGAATTGCATTCTACTATTTATTACAACTTGTTCATTCAATATCTTGAAGTGAGTTTACTTTTTAGAAACTTCTTTATCCAGTTGAAACTTAAATGTTAGACGCTCTGCTATAACAATACAAAATATAGTTAACTATAATAATAATAATATATATCAGACTTGAGATAGACTGGCCCGAAAAAGAAATAACAGCAAAGATGTTTAAAGTTTATAAACCGAGAGAGAATGGACATAGACTCATTAAACCTGTTAAATGTTCTGGATAGGTGAAGTAACACCCTAATTACTTGTCAACTGTTTTTCCTGCAGAAAGATGTTGAAACCTTTTAATTCAGGCCGGAGGCTTTAGAAATAAAAAGTTTTTGTTTGTTTGATTCTTTTGTTCCGTATTTGTTGTTTTGCTCTAATTTTTCTACTT
This sequence comes from Phasmarhabditis papillosa, assembly GCA_034691345.1. NCBI lineage: Eukaryota > Metazoa > Nematoda > Chromadorea > Rhabditida > Rhabditidae > Pellioditis > Pellioditis papillosa. The sequence goes on from JAQGAV010000285.1 coordinate 7,989, forward strand.
GCCAACCACTCCAAAAAATAAAGCTCGTTAGACACGAAAACTTAACTCTCAAGTACTAGAGATGAAAAAGTCTAGCTATACCGAGAACGTGATGCGTTGCTTTGTATAACATTCTTATAACATTCTAAGTTACTTTGGAATAGATAACGATTGAACGTAAGAATAATGTTTTAAATTTTATTCTCCTAAGAGAATATTCTTTATTTGAGGCATATTAATAAACTTCTCACCCGGCAGGTTCACCTACGACTTATATAATGTTTTGCTTCTACGGTTTTTTGTATAGAACACTTATCCTACAAAACTTTAAACCAAGTTGTAGCCCAAATGAAATGATGTTTTGTACCGCTAAATAATTTTATTTCCATAAATTTCGGCGACTTATGCTTGAGAATTCCGGTCCTTGTACTCTACCTACCATTTTATTCAAGGATTTTGCTGTCAAAACTTTGCATTTTAATGATCTTTATGATTTCACAGTTAAATTACAGGAAAATAGTATAAAACAGAAATATATATATAATGTTATTACCATATGCTGTGGTTTCCGATCTCTTGTCCAAAACAATGTTTTTCACCCCAATTCTAAGATTTCTGGCTATTATTAACTGAAAACAATAGAAATTAACAAGTTATACATGCAGGTAGAATACCTTGTGATATAAACAATATCCTTAGATAATTTTGTATTTAATGTTATACGAGAAGGCAACTCGGTGTACCTATTCAAACCCGACAATTATTGTCGACTGAACCTTGATACTCCTTATTATAAACTATTTTAAGTCTCTGACTAATAACAATGTACAAAACTAGTTTTCAAGGTGTTTTTGTGCATGCTTTTTTCTCATTTTCTTTCCTACAGTCTTTGAGTTTATGGCTTCCAAAAACATTTTTCATACCACAAAAATTCGATTCTTTCCCATACAAAATGGGAAACTGGGCTTATTTCCTAACTCAATAATATTTATTATCGTTTTATTATTTAATATGGTACACTTAACAAGACAAGAAAGTATTCTGATTGCATATTCTTTTATAGTATTTGTATTATATATTGGATATATCCTTTGTCAGTTTTATCACCGTCGCCACGCTTCTTTCTTCTCCAGTGGTATGCATTTTAGAATAAACTAATACGGTTTTTGATAACAAATATTGCTTGTCATCGAGGAAGTAACGATGTTATTCATAATTACTCAAGCTGGTTTTTAAAAAGATTTAATCGCTAAAACAGTTAATTTCTCAATACTAAAACTTTCTTTTTTACAACTACAAGTCATGTTCTACTTTCACTACGAGGAAATAAATTCAATGTAGCAACAAACTGTTAACCTATTTCAAAGAATTACCCGCTTCAATAGGCAAATCAATGTCGGACTGAAGACTCTTTGATATAAAAGAGTGCGTAGGATGCGGCTTGTTTGGTAGATAATACTCTGTAATTAGCAAAGGTGTCTTCAACTAAACTACAGTTGAACTTTAGACAAATTAATATTGCAACTTTATTTTTAATGTCTCTAAACAGAACGTATTTCATTTTCTTAAAAGACTCCGAGGAAATATACTTTGCAAGACTAATGCAATGATTTTTAGTACTTTTACTATATTACAAGGTTTTTTACTACCTATAGTAATCATGCATGTTGTATAACATTAATGCTACCATTTGGCTAGTTTTAGTGCCTTTTAATGAACAAATTTTTTTCCTGTAATCGCACGGATCACACAATAAGTATACATTATAGTCTTTACTTTTCCTTGGCGCCGGGTTGGCTGGCTTCTGTCCCAAATCTTCTGAGCAGAGATGGTTTCTTGCTAACAGTGCGTCTAGGGGTGCAAGAAACATGGGTTATGTAAGATGCAGGTTTACCGAGTCGAACACACATCCTTAGATCATTGCTGATACATCTGTGCTCTAATAACTTAACAAACTGCTTTTTCATAATATAGGATTTTTGGATACCTGTCTATATCAGTTCAGTAGCTAACCGTGTTAATACAAATCTATTGTTATTAGAAAAAGATAACTATGATGGCAGTCTTGTTCCCTATTCTAATTTATTATCTTACATTAAGATCTTTAATTCCAGATGACGTTTTAGCTAGGAATCTATTTAATTAGGCCTTCTCTCTATATTAATGAAACAAAACCACCTTCCTACATTCGGCAGTGCATCATCTTCAGCTATTCAGTCAAATTACCCCCCACGAATTAATTGCGCCCTTGTCCTCAAAAGACTCAAAAGATAAGACATATATAATAAAAAACGGAAACTTCTCCTTTATTATATATATTTCTTTTTAATTAGTAAAAAACGTGGATTTTGCAATGAGTAGCGAGATTACATGTGCGCTGAAAAATAAACCAATATAATTATTCATATAACATAATACTTCTTAATAAATCTTTTGCAGGAAGCGGAAATGCAACAAAATGTTGAAAAGGCCAAGGTTTAAAGTTTGACTTGCATTTTTTCAGAAACTTTAATATTTTTCTGTAAAACATGCAACAAAGGTTAAGAGTTTGTCGAGAAGCAGTGCACAAATCCTATATACTGAAAACTTTAGTTCGATTACCTATTCCGTATCAAATTCTAGTACTGTAAAGAACAAGGCTATAGAGTTCAAAATTAATATTTGGCATCTACTAATCCTGTAACTTATTGGTCATTTATAACTTTTCATTTGCCTCAGTGAATTCTCTACAGCTGCTGTTCTAGGATTGGTTTTTGCAAAGTGCAACACTTTTATATATGTATACAACATGTAAATTCTAGAGAAATAGTTGCCTTCTAATAGTATTTCTAGGTATTTTCAATCATCCTCTAATAATTGTCCTTGTGAGTGCAACAATAATCACATTGCTCATGACTAATTCAGGCGTTCCGTCTCAAAAAGTATGCAAAAATTGTGGTTTTCTATGAAAAATTAATAGCCAGTCTGTCTGTTATTTATTCAGACATTTCTTTATTCTGGAAACGCTAGATCGGGATTAAAAGTAAAAGAAAACAAAGTTTATTATGAAGACAGAAGCTTTTGCAGGTAGTAAATGTAATAACATACAGTACATTCACAGAAAACCATCATTTGGTTTGTAATTAGAATATTCTTTTATGTTAATTATGTTTAGCACTCTGCTTGATACTTATATTTCTACTCTTTCAGTTTAGATCATAAATCTCCTTCCGATGTTAATCAACTTGGTCGCAACGTCATTGCCGATAAGCTTTTTAATTTACCTATATATTTGTGAAATAATTCGTTAAGTAGTGAGTAGTTACACTTTCAAGCACAATTAAAATTATCAATATCAAGCTATTTTAGTTATTTTTCTTTCTTTCAAACTATTTTAAGAAAATGCATTTTTGCACAAACAGTCTATTGTTTCTAGATATCAGCAAAATTCGATCTCAAAATCATCATTTCGCTTGCAGTCTTTTGTATTTTTTGCATATTTTTGCTACACGTTTTCATAATTCTAATAATGAAAAATAAGAATAATGGGAACAATGTTTGTTTTTCATTAAAAGTTTTTTTTTCGGTTTTGTTTTCCGCCATCGTATTGCCGACGTTGGGCGGAGGTTTGACGAAAACCGCTGAATTATCTCGTCACCCAGCTAGAAAATAGTAAAATGACGGTCTTATTCTATAGTTAACAAAATGTAAACTTTATATGAGCTTACAAGCTTACAATTCCCAAAGAGTAACCGAATATTTTGGAACTTCACTCACACCTAGGCCTAATGAATAAACATATACATACCTTACTATATTTAATAACACTAAATAAAACAATAAAATAGTTATTTAGTTTAGAGTCTATCTGATTATTTCACTTCAAAGAGACTCCTCTTTGAAGTTTATCATTTTGCTTTTGATCACAAAAGATCATTCGGCATACATCTTTATTCCGGAAAAAGATTCACTCGTTACTAAAGTACGTTTAACTGTCAATGTTTAAAAACAATCTTCTATCTTTCACCTGTTATGTATGAGTTATTGCAGTGAAAGGAGATTTCTAAACCTAATATTAGAGAAAAGTGTCAATTATTAGTGAAGGTTTTGCAGCTGAATTACAAAGAAACAATATTATAAGCTATATATTCAAACGCAATTACATCATTACGGAAAACAATCTATAGTTTTATAGGTTTTTTCAAGTTCAAAACACAATTAGCTACTACAATTGTACAAAGGTTTCAGAAACTGCAAATGTAGAACGCGTTTTAGCTAAACCAAATATAATTAAACTTAAATTGTTTTTGTTGCTTTTCAAAAGTCAAATACTTTAGTTGACAAGCTAATAAGTATAGATCACAATGAACTAGTACTATTTTCTATAAAGGATAGCTGCTTGTATATGAGTAATTTAGAATAACATAAAAATATATACAGATTTAAGAGCATAGTTTTTGTGTCGGGTAATCTTTTTATTTACTACCTCAAATACAGTTTCCGAAAGTAATACCGTTTGAGACTTGAAAACATACATCTGTTACTAATAATTCTTGTAGATCTTCTTCACTTTATTAACTTTAGTTAGCTTTAAAGACCAAAACTACAATATAGTTATTCGCTAACTGTGACTTTATAGAAACTCTATTTATTTTGATACTAATTACCGGTTTTTTAAAGTAATTATTGTAAGTCCAAAGAGAAGGTTGGTGTTTTCCTCCGAATCTACTTCAAGCTCTAAAAACAGTTTAATCTGAAAAGTCATCTTTGGTAAGGGAATTCAACTCTTCGATATAATATTTGGTTTAAGATGACTACTTAACTCTATTATGACTGCTTAAATTGCTATCGCCTTATAAAATGAGTTACTATCTAACTCTTAACACGCAGTGTTTTGATGACATAGGTGTTTATGCGAAAGTTTCCGAATTTATGCAAAATTCTACGGAAATAAATTAAAACATTCGTTAAACAACAAATAGATTAATCATTTTAATGGCTCTGCAATTTCCAAAGAAGTAGTGATACCAAATGTGTGGAAACTAGCATCATTTTTGCAGTAAACTGCGGAAGAAAATGATTGTTGTCTAATTCAAATAGTTCCTTGATCTGGAACGGACTTATAATTACTAGCTTAGTTTACTTTTGGCCTAATTGACTCATAAAACTACTTACATCAGTTTAAAAGAATTTATTGTTAAGTAATGCGCTTATAAGATAAATCCGGTGTTACTCTATGGTATGACAAGCTGATATTGGTTCCGCTTCTAGAAATAATATTAGCTCATTTCGCTGACTACTTAAATCCATAATATTATCAAAAGTGAGCTTCCATATCTAACTAATCGGCAATTTCATTGATCCCGGACAAAGTCGGATCTGGTCTGTTTCAAATATTCCCGCCTATCGGATTAAACTTTAGACCACCGCCCTTGTTTACAGTTATTTTTCTGCACGGCTGAGGCGCGTTTTCACACTTCCCCACTGTCAAATTAAATTTCATTTTTTGTGTTGATTTTACCAAATAATTGCAGATGTGTAAAATCTTTTAATAATTGTAGTACTAACAAGCTTGGATCATCTAACATTTACAATGTAGTTCAATGAGCTGTTGGATACCGCCGTATAGTACTAAAACTCAGTTTGTTTTTAAAACAAACAAAAAAACATTCTCAACTATCTTAACTCATTTATTTTTAAGTGAAAAATACATATTTTTTCGGAGAATCGTATGTTTTAACAGTTGAATAATATATATATTTCATTATTTAGTTTGTTTCATTAATAATGTCTGCATCTTTATATGTAAGAGAGCCTTACTTTAAACTTCTAAAGAAGCAACCTTAAACCCATTCATCTACTAATCTCAAGTTCAACACAATTACTTCCAGAAATAAACAAATTCCACACAAATACAAATGATCTTCTCTCTTAGGAATATACGTTTGTTTACCGGGTGGTCCGACCTGATTTCTGACGTTTTCTACTCTCCAAAATCCCTTAATTTCCATACCACCCGCATTTTAATTTACAAAATGAATGCTGCGAGGCGGCCGAATTTGGATTGTGGTCCGAAAAAAACTAGCGTAAAAGGTATTTTGGGATGTTGGAACTGTTTTTTTGCAAAAAGTGACAGGAGTCGTGGTTATATAGTTCAGATTCTAAGAAATGAAAATAGAGAATAGGTAACTGTGTTTCAATAACTTTCATTAAAACTTAATACTTCTCAAAGTCCGAAATTCCTGCCGCAATCTCGAAAACAGTTTGGGTTCATCAAACCAGCTAGTCTTCACCCTTTCAATCCCGATATAGACGTTTTCCAGGCGTATCCTAACTAAATTAACATATTTAATGCGCAAATAAACTTTATTCTATCATATATGGCTAGTTCCACGTATGTTCTTAACAGCTTACATCATATAGAGTAAAAAAGCACAGCTTTGCAATTTTGTAAAATGGAGTCCAGTTTTCAAATGAACATTACCAAAGTTCTGATTATTGTAATGTTGTGATTGAATGTGTTCAATCATTTTCTTAACTGGAACCAGCATTAGATGAATTAGATGTTATTTTAAATGTGGTATTCATTTCTTATTCCGATGGTATTAGTGAAAAAATATTGCGTTTACTACCGCATCAACTGATGTCCTGTTTCCTTATCTAATAAGTTATGTTAGCTCGGTGAGCTACTTGCTAGCCTGTAACTGCTTCTACATTACGTTTACACGAGTTCTTCTTAATATGTAAAAGAAGAAGCTTGCGACAAATTAAAATTATAGGCGTTTACCTCTCAGAAAAACTTAAGATGTTTTCTGAACAAGTCATACACTGTAATTTACCTGCAAAGCAATCTTCTTTCAACGATTTCTAACATTTTAAGGTTTCCCAAAAATGAATTGCATTCTTAGATTTAATATTTGAGTTTAAGTAAAATTCAGTTTCTAGGCTTCACACTCGAAAAATCTGATCATTTCTTTCAAAAACATCTAAAATATCTGTTTCGAAGTTAGGATTCAGTGCGGGTGACAACAGGAGTCTAAATCCTAACTGTTGTACTAAACACTGTTTTTGGTAAATTTGGTTACTGGCTAAATGTGAGTTCAAATGTTTTAGAGTCGACCATTTGTCTAGACAACAAAAAACATATTTGTTCCAGTCCTATTTAACATAAAACATCTCTAATTACAATAGAGCTATTATTTGAGCTTGATACGCTCTAAGACCGATACGTCTTTCCTACTTAATTTGACTGGATTTGGAAATTAAACCCAAAATAAACGGCTTTTCATTTTAAGGTTTTGACGTCTCATCCTTCATCTAACGTGATTTTGAATAAAATCCAAACGGAAGATATGTTTACGCCTCTTCTTGTATGTAACCTAACATATCATTTAGAAAGGTATCGGGAATTTGAAGCAGAATTCTATAAAGAAATAGATGTTAATCTATTCCTAAAATAAACTTTAATAATAATGTTACATTCAGAATAGATGTAAGTTTTTGTATCATATTTTATAGTTACAGCATCTTGTGAGTTACCTACTTAGAGTTATTTATCACTGTTAGTAATCTTGCATTGTTTGTCTATATTGAACCGAGCGGTCAAAATAAGTTTGGAATCCGTATCAACTTTAGTTTTAGTTCTCACTTTTAACAGGGATGCATTATTCCATACTCCATTCCGAAACATTTAAAACCGCTCATAATACTTATTGTTTTTATAACTTTTAAATGAATTAATGCGCCTTTCACAAGCACTTTGAAAATTTCTCATAAAACTGAAAACTACTGAATAATTCTATATAATTTTCAGGCACTTTCATCGTTCTCTTGTGTTTTCTTAAACTTTTAAATGACTAATATTTCTCTATAACTTTCCACTTATTTAGGCTAAGACCATTCATTTGTAAGATAATTTGCCCCTGTCATTTGGAGGCGGAGCCTCAGCGTAAAAAGTTTGAAATTTTTCAAAAACAAGTGAAATGCAACACTTATCAATGATAAACTGCCTAATAGCCGTAGCCGATTACTGTAGTCACGAAAATTACAGACAACGCAGTAGTTCCTTATTTGACTGTTTTTAAACTATTTAGTTAAACTGGGATATTTTGACACTGTTACTACCAAATAACTAGTAATCTGCTACTAGATTTCGTTTAATGATTGTTAACAACTTTTCTGCCTCCATATTATAGTAAAGTATTAGTTTACTATCTTTCTAATACTTGAGCTTCATCTTTAATATTGGTGCACTTGGTAATTAGTCCAGAGCATGATGAATAATAACGTTCACATGCAAATGTACTTTACCTTCTTAGAAATAGTTAGATTTTTAACAAAAACGTAATTATAATAGATAGTTTTATTGATACTTCTAAAAAAGTTTGTTTTATTAGAGTTTTATTGTTACTACTCAGACTACTAACGATAAGGCTGTAAGTTGTACTATTTCTGAAAAAAACGTACCATATAGTTTTGAATCATACTAATAAGACGAAAAATCGAACTTTAAACAGGGAGACTTCTGATGATTCTTCTATAGTTAGTTATCAGGATTCTTGCGATCTTGTAGTTTACATACTCAACCTCAATAAGGGTTAGTTTCTTCTCTTTTTTTGTTTGATCATTGGCAAGTAATATAATTTTATGTCACCAGCTCATTCATATGATGTGATAAACTCATGAATAACAACAATTTATAGCAGATAATTGCTCGAATAATTCCATCTTAACAATTTCTAAATAAAACTTATTAGTTATAAAACGTTTTATTATACTTTCTCGTTATTATATGAAAAACAAATACTTACTTTAAACAGAGAGTGTGTTACAGACACTATTAAAGATAACTGAACCTACGCTCTTCATTTCTGGCTTTTCGAAATTCTGCTGGCTAATTATTATATCCAATCAATTTTTAATCAAACATGTAATAACACCCAATATACATAAATAATGTTACACGTGCTTTTTTATTAGGTTGAAACAAGCTTTTTTCTTTTTCTGCGACTAAGAAGGCGGGTTTCTGATTATTCTGAAATATACCAAAAAAGTCGAAGATGTCTGTCATTAGCAATGCTAAAATACTGCAATCAGTCAGTTTCTTTCATAAAAACGGTTAGAACACCTGTTTTTAGACTAAGAATAGTTGCAGACAACATTTTTTGTTTGTACTTAACCAATGAAATATAAAAAGTATCTATCTTAAATAAACATTTAACCGATAACAATACTCAATTGTTCTCTGGAATAATTCGAAAATTACGATCTTTATATCTACAAAAATGCAATAAACATACAAATACAAACAAAATGTATAGTTAATGTTATTATTCTTTTAATTTACAATAATTTATACTCCCCGTAGACGTTTTGTATTTCTGTACACCTTCTTCTAAATAGTCTAAATAGTTTGTTTTGTATATATACAGCCACATCACGTCAAATCACAAAAACATACAATTTTACGCCAAAATCCGCATAAACAGATTCGAAATAAACAAAATTCTGTCTAGTTTGTTAAATTATGATTTTTAGTGATGAAATAATTTAATTTTATAATTAACTACCTGTATAGTTCACCTCGAAATCGGATATTGCAACTGAACTTATAGTTAGAGGTTGAACATTTATCGGACTGTAGTTAACTACCTGCTCAATAAATTTGTTCTGATGATAATTTTCGTGATCGGCCAAACTGACAAACTTCATTCCTGACTCGATGCTCTGGATTCATTATATGAATACCGCAAATCCTAGGCCAGCCTTTTCCCCTCACTATTTGTCAAGTATTTGACTAGAAATTTCTATCCATTTGCACGTAGCATACTAATTTCTGACGCGTCCACTGAAATTTACTCATGACACCACCGACCTCGCTTGTTTAAAGTTTATTCTATTAAAATAACATGATTTTCTAGTGTTTTTGTTATTTCTTATATATTGCTAATGTTTCAGTGACATTGATGACATTCGGCTTGCTACAATGAATTCAGAAGAAATCCAATTCAACCCCGAGGCCAACTATGACGACATGGACAATCAGAAGAACATTTATGAAAATGTAGGTTTAGCAAAATTATAGCAATTAAAAAGTATGCTTATAATAAAGGTTTTATATAACGATAAGCTAAACACATCATCATTATGAATATTATTCTACTTAACAGTCTCACGAGACACTTTTAGATAGGTTCATTGCAATCTAGTCTTAATAGTTAAAGTCCTTAGAGCAAGCTAAGTGTCATAGTATTGTTCTTCTGTATTTTCATAAATGACGCCAGTTTAGTTAATTTATCTTCTGCTCAACTAAGCAAAAGACAATTTACTCTACTTTAATTGGCATATCATCATCTTACAAGCCCATAATTAGGCTGAAAACATAGACAAAAGTAGTGGGCGTGTGTAATTGGTTGTGTCGCATCTTCTAAACTTCTTCCAGTCCTTTACAATTAGAGATTACTGTATCTGCGAGTTATGATGTGTAATAATAGGAAATTATACACAGGAGGAAGAAAAACACTGTTTTAGTCTAAATGGACAAAAAGGGGGAAGTATACATCACTTGAAGTTATTAGCTTACCGTTAGTTCTACTGTTAAGAGTAGCAATACGACACTTTGAAGACAAGGAAGACTTGCATTCACATATCACTAATATAGTTATATTATAAATAAATATTATTTTACTAAGAATGACATAGTCTAGATGAAACCTACTTCTTCTAACAACTATTCTGAAGTTGTCTTTCAGTACACCGTTATGTTCGCTCTACCCTTGTCTAACCATGACAACATGCCGTTAATGGCCATAGCTGCCTTCTATGCTCTTCTATTTATGCTTGGAACCTGTGGAAACGCTGCTATTCTAGCTGTAGTTCACCATGTTAAGGGAGCTGCTGACCATAGGTAGGTATAGCAAAAGAACATAGACGCTCACATAGATATATAGAGATGCCGGATTAAGGTTCACAACCTCTGTCATTAAACTAACCGGGAGTCTATAACTGCATATGTCGTTTTGTAGGCTGAGAATATAGGAAAAGATTAACTCGAGACAAATGTAATTGCAACTTTTGTATTTCATTGTTTATTGTCTTGAATATAAGAAAAACATAGTGTTTTCAAAGCTATTTATGCAAAAAAGACAAGAACTATGAGTTATCTGACTTTAGATCTCGTCACAACTCCACCCTTACATATATTATAATTCTTTGTGTTGCGGATTTCATCAGCATGCTTCCTTTGCCAATGACTATTATTGATCAGGTAAACTACATAAATAATTCAAATATTTGCAAACCATTTTATTTCAATTCCATCTTGTCTCTGAATTTAGAACAACAATTATTGCTCTCTCATGCAAAAGTATTAAAAACTTTTGCGATGGGGCAAAAAGTCATACGTAGAAGAGAATACCATAAAATAAACTTCAAACTATCCACTAGCTCTTGTAAGTGATCATAAATAAAATCCAAACCCGTTTTTTGATCAAATCAGTTTTATTATGTGTTATTCTTTAGATTCTCGGTTTCTGGATGTTTGGGACGTTTGCCTGTAAGTTATTCCGTCTTCTGGAGCACATTGGCAAGATCTTCTCTACTTTTGTACTTGTGGCATTCTCTATTGACAGATATATGGCTGTAGTGCATCCTTTGAAGGTATGAAACTTATTGGAATACCTTCTACTGGACTAAATGATACAGATAATTTAAAAAGTTAATATTAAATTACAAAGGGTTGAGAGTTTAAGTTAAAATATTGGCTTTAGCTTACTAAAACCTTAATTTTCAGGCTCGTCGAAACAATAACCAGTTGATCATTTTTGTACTCGGAGGAACTTTAGCGTTTACTTGTCTAATGTTGTCACCAATTTTGTTATATGCTCATTCAAAGGTGAGAAATAAATATTATTAAGCAAGTTATATAGAATCTATAGTCGGCGGAAAAGGCTTTTGCAAGGGTAGACGGTACGAACTGCAAATTTATTAGAGCACGGCCGAGCAATAGCGCGCGAAAACGCGGACTAGTCAACGATGCCACGTGGAAGACCACATCTAACTTATTGTTCAAAAACTTTTAATTTATATTCGCGAACATAACTATTTTGCGCGTTTTAAATTGAGTACTCAGACCTTTAAATTGCATATCGTTTGTCCGCCGGCGGCGCCGACTATAGCCTAATAGTAAAATCTTTGCATTAAGTAATTATTGTCTGATATTTAAGGAACTCATTATCCACGAAAAGTACGATATGGCTCAACGTACCATAACGAAAATGCATCTATTTAAATGTGTTGATGACCTAGGAGATTCACTCTTTATATGGTTTACTATTTATTGCTTTTTCCTGGTAAGTAAAGTAAATGAAAAAATCATAGATCCAAAAACTAAGGAACTTAAGTATCAACATATCACAATGAGGGGGTTCAGGATTCATCTTTGTTGAACCTTTATTTTCGCATTTTCTGCAGTGTCATAATGATCGCTCCCCTGACGCTTCCGGAAACTTCCGCGTTTAGAAGTCGGCTTTTGAAGAGCTGTAATGGCCAAGACACAAACTAGAATGCTACCTACCAAATAAAGTGTTTGAAAGTCGATGTATAATATTAATTATTTTAGGCCTATATGATGCCTTTGATGGCTATGATCTTTTTCTATTACCGTATGTTGAGTAAACTCTATAAACAAGCCAGAGCTGTAAGACAAGCCCTTTCTGGTAGAAGAAAAGGAATGGACGAAAAGGTTAGAACATTTAACAAAAACTTACTAACTTTTCATAACAACTGTATCAGTTCATTTTAATATTTTGGGATTATAATCGAATATTTATTGAAATGATCCGGTATTAAGCTTACTGCAATGTAATAATAATGGTCGGTATTTAATTTTATAGAGTGTGGTCAGTTCCTATGTATTTTGAAGATAGATATTCTGTTTTTTAGTTGCTGACCTTATGTTTACACGAAAATGCAGTTTAAGTAAAGCTAATATTATCGAAACGATGTTTTCTAAACATCTTTGTTCAATTCTCTACCATTCTTCCAGTTGTTTTCTTGGCTAAAAGTACCTCGATTGTCCAGTCTAACCCCTGGGAATTGAATGAAAAATATAGAGTAAACGAGCGGTTCGCTCCAATCTCGATTCCGCACTCTCACAATGAAAAATGAGCTTCAACTTGAACAAAGGAAAAATCTTCTAAAACTTGAAAGGACTTCCCTATGGCAAAATTTCTAGAAAAGGAAATTGAATGTTTTAAAGAAACGTTTTCAAAATTTCCGTAGAATCCGTAGAATACGTTTTTTGAAAATCCCGTTCAAAACGTTATAACCAGCCAACTACTCATATGCCGTGAAGCTTGACTATTGGTTTTAGATTCCTGTTGGTCACATTGCCGTTTACACCTTTGCAATATGTCTGTTCCACTTTTTCTGCTGGTAGGTTAATAACAAAATAAAAGAATAGTGGGCTGCTTAGCTGAACATAACAACTGATTACTCATTCCAAATGAATATAGTAACCCTTTGCAAATTAAATAAAGATATCTCTTCTTTTAGGACGCCGTACTGGATCTCGGTTATGTACTCCCTGTACATTGAGATCTTTGATCCTACCGCGCTATTGTCTACGCCCACCTTTAAATTTATATATATTATGTATGGAGTGCATGCATTACCGTATATAAATTCAGCCTGTAACTTCATACTTTATGGAATGTTAAATAGACAGGTATGTATGTCAGAGTTCTTCTCTGATGATGTCCTTCCTAAAAACAAAGCTTGTATATATTTGTTTCTGACTAAGGATTTATGTTATTATATAGAACATCTGTGTTATCGCAATATAGCTGTCAGCATATTTAAAGATTTTCCAGAGGTTTCGCAAAATCGAAATTCTGGATAATTTTACAAAATTGAAGCCTTAGAACTTGCACATTCAGACTGAAGCTCCACATTCCTTTAATAAGGTTGTCGTCGAGTAATTTATCAAATTTTCATTCCTGAACTTTTGGCGCCAATCCACGGTTTTGAGCTTTTCAAGCCCTCGATCGGGGCAAATTCCAAGAATCACAGAGGCAGCGGGGTGGCGGCAACGAGTGGTTCTCGCCGCAACTCCCCTGGGATCGCATGATTCGCGTCAAGACCCCACACTCGAGGGCCAGAACGGACCCCTTCGGCTACAATTCGGAATAAATTATCGTTAATCAGACCGCCAAAAGTCAATTCGCAGAGGAAGCCCCATCAAGCCAAACTAATTTGAGAAGTTGCCTCGGACATTATGATGAGGGCTGTAAAATTGAAGAAATGTTCATTGGAGACTAGAATTGGGTAGAAAATAGCACAATTCTGACAGAATATTCTTTCCCAAACTTCTAGATAGAGTCTTAAAATGTCAATATTCTAGAATAGCTAGATTCAAATATATATTCCGCAGGAATATTTGATATATCCAGGGTGATTCATAATTATTTCGAAGTAGATAGGAATCTTTATGTAGCATTTACTCTCTTCTAATTATTCTATATTTGTTTTTCAGCTTCATCAAACTCCTGAGAGAAAGTACGGGCAAATGAATGGTCGTAACCATTGTGTGGCAACTCCAGCCCTGCGGTTAACAGAGTGCAGTGAAATGGTCAACCACCGTAAGTATAGTAAGGAAAATGTATAATTAAACAATCTCCAGATGGTTCGGGAGCGTCGATCAGTTAAAGATTTACAGCGAGGCAATGATTTCCCTAATTAGCCCTAATTTTCGAGAGAGACAAAGTAACAAAATGTGTGCCAAACATTCATTCCATAAAGTTCCTAATTCTTGAAGGAATAACAATATATAGGATAAAATTAGCAAATGCCTTTCATTCCTCAAGTTATCAAGAAACCTTTATTATTGGCAACATAAGATACGTCATTAAGGGTATTATTGTTCTTATCTATGCATTCCTAAGATTTGCGGCCACAAAATGTGGCTGACGTATGTAACACCTGAGCACATTAAAAAACAATATTCTACAAAAAAAGAATCTTGAAACCTATTTTTGAAACTTAGCAAACTATTTTGATTCATATTCTTTTTGATTCCTTATAAATTTCAGACAGTTTTCCATTATAGTTCAAAAGACAACTTTCTTTATTTTATGGTGTTGCAAATAATACCGGAATGTGAACTACTATTTAATTTAATCGAAGTTTCAGATTCGAATCTGCCCGACTCCACTATAGTACGTACTCCTCCATCGGATGTATCCGTGCGGATGACGGAACATTCTCCGCTAGTGGTCAAAAGAGAAATATCGTCTAACTCTCCGAAAAGTGTCAGTTCTTCTATCCATAACTGTTCTGAATATATGCTTTAACCCCCTCTAAGAAAACAAACTAAAGGTTGTCCCTAGAGAGGGTCATGCGGTTTCGCTAACTCTAGTTCGCTCGTTTTCAGTCTAGTGTTTATTTGCCCGTTGTTTACAAGCCGTAGAATGTATTTTGAGTTCTCGTTTTGCTCATATTTCAGAATGCTCAATACCTTGAATAAGAGTAAGGAAAACTAAAATCATGTAAAATTTAACGTTCTATTTTTCGTTGCTCGGATAACCAAAAAGATTTTTGGTGGTCTTCACGTGAACTTTCTATGGCTTTCTCTGGTCTAGTACTTTATAAATGTTCTTAAAATATTGTAGAATAAACTATTTCTATTAAAAAAGCAAGGCACATGTCACGCTCTCAACAAAATTGAAACACAAGTGGATTTTTTAACACAACTATAATCATTAGCTAATTGAATATTTCGTTTTTCAGTCTTCATTGAACGGCTTAATCCTCTCGTCCTCGCACGAACAGATAACCGAATGTTCTGCAAATGACATGGACATGGACGAGGAATCCATCATCATTTAGACTTTAAAACCGACACCGCCAACGGCACTCCAAACCTAATTCCCCGCCAAATTGCCGCCAGTCGTTTTCCAGGATTCGCGGTTGAGCACTTTCCCCCCTTTATTTGAACTTCTCGTTATCTTTTTGTAAGATTGGCGCTCCAAAACGCTAGCTTAACGGGCCCTTCACTAACTGTTCCATTCATCCAGGAGTACGGTTTCTTTGCATAATAAACGTATGTGACTGTATTTTCTATGAGAATATTGTTTTCGTTGTTATTAGCTACGATTAAAGCCTTATTCTAGTAGCAAATAATCAGTGTCCGATTTAAAATCTGTTTATACGCCATTATGGAAGATACCAAATAAGTTTTGAAGTTACACTATGGTCATGAATAACAAATTTATAATCATATTGCTAAAAAACATATTGTTAGAAAACTTTCAATAGGTCTATAATCGTGCTAGTAACATTCTCTCCCTATATTATATTATTGACATGTCGTGACTCATATTTGAGTTGATTTTCCTATTGTTTCTCCGTCCGCCACCCATAACAGCACCTAATTTTCTTTCCATATTATGTTGTCATTTTAAAGTCAACATCGAATTATTTTTTAAATTAATGTAAAATATAGATTTCCTTATTCTTTTTTGAAAGCGGGATTACTATCAACCGTTACGCTAACAATACTTCTAACTCTTTAAAAGCTTTTAAAAATCGTTGAACTGAAGTTAAATTATGTTATCCTTTCACCCATGAGCCATATCTATTGCCATTGTATAACATTGTGCCAATGGAGCTATCTTATACACATACGATTTGATCACACAGTTATAGTAAGCTAGTATATCTCTAATATATATATAATACTTCTCCTTTGATAAAATTATTGTTACCCTTCGGGTTCATGATATAATGTTTTCTATTTGAATCTCGTTGGAATAAATCTTCCGTATTAGATCATATAAAACGTGTTAAATATTAGAAACCATAGTAAAAATTCAAAAAGAAGCATTACATGCCCAGTGGGGAGATATATGATTGTGCGTCCGCTGACAATTTGAATGCGAGGCGTCTCCCGCAGCGCGTCCCTGTTGCCGGTCTATTTTGAAAGCAGCTGCTGCAAGCTATACCGTTTAGCTAAATGTTTAAGTTTTGCTGTCATTATAATTAAATTACTCATATTTAATAATTAGAAGTGTGTTTGGAATAACAGGAAGGAAAGTAGTATTGGTTTGCAATTTTGCGTAGGCATTATTTGCATGATTCACGCTGCACGACTCATGCTGGAAGGTATTTGTTTTTTCTGTCCACAAAAGTTATATATAGAAGTAGATTGATCTGTGACTTGAATACATCACTGGCTAAATTAAGCTGTTAGAATATGCCTTGCGAAAAGCTCTGGTTTGGCAAACTTGAACTTTAAACAATCTCAAATTTGTTTCACTGTTGTGATGCTGACTCTGATGGTCCCGTAGTCTAAAAGTACTGGAACCGGTCTAGGTGGTTTGAAGATGTGAATCCATCAAATTTAGTTGGCATCGTTCTTTTTCCATTGTTTATATCACCGATAAGCATTCCATCTCAGCAATCTTGATGTTATCTATTGATTAGGAGATAGGTTACCTCAACAGGGGTACAATTTTGCTTTATTGTTATTATATAAAATGTTAGATTTCCATGGTGAAAGTGAAATTTGGTGTATTTTTCCCATCAGCGCCGCTCGCAAGTCGCCATCACTTCGGTTAGCTTTCGCTGACCTATTCTCCTCTTTTGACGAAAGGATTCACTAGTAATTTTGATATACTGTGTGATGATTGGCTGGCGCAACATATTTTTGCTTGCAAGTTAATTGAGGATTAGAGAACCAGTTTTGTCATTCCTTTCCTAAGAGTCGTATTTTAAGCACTTGATGTTTCTAACATGAAGAAGAGTTGATCAAATTACCATACTTCTTCTGCTCCTGTCAGTTTTTATGCGACTCCGAGGGGTTCCCGGGAGACTTTTTGGAAATATTGCTCCGCCCAAACGCGGCTCTCACCAACATACCCGATCCGCGGACTGAGCAAATATCGCCGAAACCTTCACCATTTCTATTAGCTATTTTGATTTTTTAAATCGCTCTAATTAATAATGTTCGCGAATTTCTTTATTTTATTTTGTTCTCCGTAATTACCGTCTAATGTCATATACAGTTAGTTGCGATGAGTAACTGTTTTCACAGCATCATAAATGTATAGGTGTAAAGAAGTATAAAATCATGATGTTGCGAATTATTTTTCCAAATTTCCGTTTTGACTGCTACCAGTTTCATACAATCACATGTATTTATTACTCTATGCATTTACTCACGATTGACGGATTGTTTTACATCAATCATTCGCTCCCAGTGTTCGATATCATAGTATTCATATCGCTGCCCTCGAACATTTTTTGGACAATTCTGTTGTTATCATTTTCTGTTTCCCATTTGATTCAGAATTCGCTTTGCACTAGGCGTGAAACTGATAAACTTTTCCTGATAACATCGTTCTTCGATTGATTTGTGTTTCCCCGATTTATAATGTATATTATTTTATTTTAGATTAGTTTTAATTTTGAACGGGTGACCAAATAGCTTAGCCGTTCTCGCGTTCTCATAGTTATGGTGGACGCCGCTACCGCATGGCCAATCGTTTCCAATGGAGCCAGTAACAATGTGGAGCCGTCCAGGTACTCTACCTAGGCAACTTATATCTATCTTTTTATTTAGCTCTTCTTCTAACTGGGATTCGATTCCTCCAGAAGTCGTGGAACTGGCCAGGAAATACGAGTACTCCCTATCACATGAACGAAACAGTGTTCAAAAAGAGGTATGCTATTTTCACGTTTTTTTTGTGAAAATCTCTTTTTAGGTGATTGAGCTGAAGAGGAAAATACGCCTAAGTATCACCAAACAGATGAAAATTAAGGGAGGATACGTGCAGATGCAGGTAACGTCTGTACGACAGCACATTATTCAAATAAAGAAATCGAGAATTTGTTAAAGCTATTGCACCTTACACGAAATACGAAGTTCTCTAGTGCCTGGCAGGGCTGGCTAATTGTACGATTTGCGTAAAATTTTCACAAGAGAAAAGGGCACCGGCCTGCTTTCCTGGTAGTAACATTATTACTCAGCGGCGAAGCTATCGAAAAGGTTTTATGAGGACTATACGACAAATGGGGAATGCGCCCAATTTTTAAACAGCCTTGTTGCCTATTATGATTTTGTCTATCTTGCTCTACGAAGTAGGAACAAAAAATATATTCATTATTTTCCAGTTGTTTTCCAACTGTCTGACTTGGGCTACGGTGTATCATGTGTACAACCGTCGCATGTCACTTATTAGTGATCATCCTAAGCTATATTTTCAGAAAGCTACGTCTGGTAGAAAGCAGCTCGATTTCCTGAAGCGAGAAGTTCGTGATCTCAGCGACTATATAAGCGATATGCAAGATGATCTACAAGTTTTGGACGTTTACGATACAGGGGCTTTCGGTAAGCTGCAGCTGGCAATTTTTACAGGAAATAATTTGGGGAAATTATCGCGGGTAAGAAAATCACCTATTACATGGAGTTTTCATGAGCGTCCTTTACATGAATTGAAGAAATTTTCAATTCCGTTGTTTCATGAGCTAATCTTGGTCTTTCTTTGTGTAATTTTGCACCTCTCCGACCAGCAGCAGAGTTTGCATTGCCCCATGTTTGTTTTGCTTTGGCGGACACAGTTCAGTCTAAATCGGATTATTGTTGCATCGATGATTTGGTTATATATTTGGCAAGCCGTTTATAGCGTTCTCCAGGGAATCCGGGATTGTTTTTTCTCCTCGGCCTGCGTTATCCGGATAGATATTGAAGTGTTACACTAAATAATTGTTAGATATACAAAATACAAAATTTCGATGATCCCGGAGGAAACTGTTTTGCAAGTTTTCAGACGTAACCAGTTCCAAATTTGTAAAATATTCGATATATTGGAAGTAAAATTTCTACTTCTCCTAAAAAAAAGTTTGGAAATAAATTATTTAATTTTGGCAGATTTCACAATGTATTGTTTGTTGCTTAAGTTTGGGCAAATATTAGCTTTTTGGCAGGTCACAGAAAGGATTATCCTTTAGAAAATGAATAATTCAGTTACCAAGGATTGCACCCGCCCAACCTTAGTTATTTCAGATGATGGAGATTCACATGGAGATGAATCACCTTTGGCTGGTTTCCCACCAAATGATACAGAAAAGGATACAAGTTCTGGAGTCGTTGTCGAAAACAGCAAGCTAGCCTCATTGCGGGTATATTTTCTTATCGGACTGGTGATAATATTAACTTCTTCTCGTTTTAGAAGGATCTAG
This sequence comes from Phasmarhabditis papillosa, assembly GCA_034691345.1. Classification (NCBI taxonomy): domain Eukaryota; kingdom Metazoa; phylum Nematoda; class Chromadorea; order Rhabditida; family Rhabditidae; genus Pellioditis; species Pellioditis papillosa. The sequence goes on from JAQGAV010000285.1 coordinate 28,185, forward strand.
TAAAAGAAATGAAAGTGAAAGAAGGCCTAGAGAAGTTTATGTCTACTGACACTTCAGCATCGCGAAAGTATTGGGAAGATACCAACAATATGCTCGAGGTAATATCCTGGATGAATCTAGAAATTGTCTCCTTTTGTAGGATAGCAAAGCGAAGATTGCTCTCCTGCGAATGCAAATAAGTAGAATTAACCAGCATGATTCCTGTCAGCAAGGGAATGGAAGTATGTATAAAGAATGTTATCCATTTTCATACAAATATTTCAGCATTATCCAATAGGACTCCAGAAGACTTACTCATTGATGATTTACTCTTTCGACTACGAAAGGAGACTGCAATGGTAGATGGCGCCAAAAACATGTTGAAGATTCTTCGTAATAGTACTCAGAAAAATAAAGGATCTTTGAACGATGTAAGCAATTATTTTCTACCGCTCATTTCACTCAACATACAATTTAGGCCTCCGATACTCTTCTGTTGTCACAAGAAAAGTTGGATCTTATCCGTATTGCTCTACGAAAACATATGTATTTATATATTTATTTCTGATCCTAATTTGTTCAATTATAGTGAGCGACTGGCACCTGACTCTCCACGTCGTCGGGAACTTTTGGATGAAATGGAAGAAAACAGGATGCCGCAGTCCCCACATCGCATCCATGATCGGTTCAGCCCTCCTGGTTCAGTACCAAGTAGCCCTTCTACGGTATGTTTCGTTCCAGTTAATTAAATTTTAGCCGTTACAGGACAATTCAATTAAGTCTGGAAGTCTTCCGCGTAGTATGCATGGAAGACGCCTGAGTACATTACCACAGTCCCTGGCTGTGAGCGGAAGATTAGAGGTTCATTAAATTTTCAGTAATCGCAACACTGCTTTCCTAGGTGCGCCTGATCGGCTGCCAAAATTTGATCGCGGACGTTCCTGAACGAATTCCACGAACCGAGGCGTTGGGAGCAACAGCTTCCAGCGGATTATCCATGGAAATTGGCGGCAGTATCAAAGGAAAATCACGCCAAAGCAGTACCCGTGGAAGGTATGTAGTAAGGTGGGTGACATTTTTCGTGACGGGATTTGCGGTTGTGGTTTGCTTGTTTGTATTTGATTTTGTCCCATCACTTAACATGTCACTTCGTGTATTATAATTCTAAATTAACAAACATGAATGTTCTTCACAGGTATTGCTGTCTTTCATCAGAAATTGCGGGTAGCCCAACATCACTGTATAAATTCAATACAACTGCTCAGATGCCAGTCGATATTACGAATTTGATGTATGGTAAAAATGCCTGCTGTTAATTTTTTTTTGCCTTGTCCAACGCGCATACCTTGAACTAATTCAGTTGTTTTCTCCTTGCGATGGTGTGTTATGAACACTTTTCGAAATCAAACAGGTTTGATACATCTGGTCATCATATGTAACCGTCCCATGGCTATGGACGTTTTCTGCTGGCCGGTTTAGCTATTAGTCTTCCGGGTGTAGATCGCAGCGATTAGTCTAGTGCTCTGAAATATGTATGTTGCAGTTGTTGTGGTCATTTTTCCGTCAAACCCGTTGAATGCCTGTTTTATTAAAACCTTAATATCGACTTCTCTAGTTCTATTTCAGTGGTACTCCCAAGGGAACTGCAGTGAATGAAGTGATCGCGACAATACTGGTGGATAACAAGAAAGTGGGACAGACCGAACCTAAACCTCTTAGCCAACAAGCGTGGGATCAACGATTCAGTGTTGAACTCGATAGGGTACTGGTTTTAGTGCTTTTGAATCTAATATATTTCTCTAGTCAAAAGAACTAGAAATTCAAATATTTTACAAAGATGTCAGATCAATGTGTGCTTTCTGCGTCGTCAAATTGGAAACCCTTATCGAGCAAACATCACAGGCCGGCATGGTTATTGCTTTAGAGCCTCAGGGTAATATATTTGTTGAGGTATTGAAAAAGTCCATAAGCGTAATATCTCTCTCTTTAGTTTAAATATTTGAATCCTGTCGTGAGTCGTCCAAACAAGGCAAAATTGGAAAGACAGAAGCGGTTGTTCAATGTAAAAGGTAAAATGTGTTTTTACTTACTGTAGTCTATCCTCGCTTGTGATTCCTGTCTCGTTGCGGTACACTTGTGATCTATTCCTTCGTCTAAGATATTCATTTGTTCATCTCTATTTTGCCTATGTTTCTGCAGGTAACATGGCTGGTGCAAAGAAGCAACTCGGTGTTCACGCCTTGTCCCGTATGCTTCGTGGTCGAGAGAATGAGCCAATTGTGGATATCGGTTCTCAGGGTAAGCTGAGCATTCCTCCCTTCGTCGCTTTTCATTTCGCCATCATGCAGTCCTTTGTAACTCATATTCGCCTTTTGCTCAACCTTGGTAATGCTTGCTTTTTCTATTTGTAACTTCGTTATGCAAGTACTGAATAGTATAGTTCCAAGAAATCAACAAATTGTATGAAAACAATTATATTATTGCAGCTCTCGGATTAGGATCAAAGCAGCGTCAATCATCGATGGAGAAGTCCGGCTATGGAAATGAATCTCCAAAGTAAAATTGTAATGAAATATATCTAGTTACCGATTTTCTAGGAACACAATGACATCATCTTATACGCCAGCCTCAACACGACCTCCGCCATTTAGACAACAGCAGAGTGGCAATACCTTCAACGCTGAAGACCAAAAGGTTTATATTTTGATGACGCACTTTTTTCCATACTTTTTTCAGAGTGCCTTGCCTCCGATCGATTCAAGGCGACAATCGTCTCCTGCTCCAAAACACCAGACCGTCAAACAGAAGTCGATCGACGAACAATCAAATATTCCTGTAATCAATATTTATGTAATAGTGCATATATCTATATTTAGGTTGCTCCAACAACCTCAAGAGGTCAAGCCTCATCCGTGACTTCAGCGGTATCTAACCGTAGGACTTCGTTTGGATCTGCCAATGGACAGCCGGTCAGTATCGATAAATTCCGCCTGATCAGCGTATTGGGGCGTGGTCATTTTGGAAAGGTGAGTATTGGTTCGCCTCCGAAGCATGTCCATGTTTTCTAGGTTATTTTGGCTCAGTATAAACACACTTCGGAGTACTATGCCCTAAAGATCTTAAAGAAGGGCGATATATTGGGAAGAGACGAAGTGGAATCGTTGATGGTTGAAAAGCGTATATTTGAGGTTCAATTGTCACCCATTCTTAGTTTTGCATTATTGTTGTTAAGGTGGCATCTCGTGCTCGTCATCCTTTCCTTGTTAATCTATTTGCTTGTTTCCAAAGCCCCGAGCATGTTTTCTTTGTTATGGAGTACAGGTTAGATTAGCATTGCCTACAACTAATGCCCTGACATTTCAGCATGGGAGGTGATCTGATGCGTCACATTCACGACGATATTTTTACAGAAGAAAGAAGTTGTTTCTACGCTGCATGCGTACTTCTAGGACTCGAGTTCCTGCACAAACATAATATCATATATCGGTAAATTTTAAAATCTAAATTATTATTCAGTTGATTTTTTTACAGAGACTTAAAGCTTGACAACCTGTTGTTGGATCGCGAGGGGTATGTGAAATTAGCCGATTTTGGTCTCTGCAAGGAAGGAATGGGCCCAACTGACAAAACCTCCACCTTCTGTGGAACACCAGAGTTTTTAGCTCGTTGGTTTTTTTCTTGAATTCTTTGGAATATAGTTATATTTCAGCCGAGGTATTGACGGAACCTTCATACACCCGTGCAATCGACTGGTGGGGACTGGGAGTTTTAATTTTCGAGATGCTGGTAAAGTTTGACTCGGTCTTTCTAATATATTATAGCTTTAGGTTGGAGAACCACCATTCAGTGGAGATGACGAGGAAGAAATTTTTGACTCCATTGTGAATGATGATGTTCGCTACCCACGCTTTCTCTCAATAGAAAGTATATCCATAATGCGTCGGGTTAGTTCTAAGCTAATATTGTAGCTAATTCCCCCATTTAGTTAATGCGCAAGAATCCTGAGAAGCGTCTAGGTGCAGGTGAGAAGGACGCCGAAGAAGTTCAAAATCAGCGATTCTTCAAGGTTTCCATTTATAGCTCTCATGATAAAATATAACTCTTTTGCAGCATATCAATTGGGAATGGGACAAATTACTGTCGAAGGAAATCAAACCCAAGTTCGTCCCAACGATTGTTAGTTTGTTTTAGTATACTTTAATTGTGTTCAAATGTTCAGAAAAATCCCGAAGATGTTTCAAACTTTGATGACGAGTTCACTTCGGAAAAGCCTCGTTTCTCCTCAGCAAAGGACAAACATGTCATCACTACTGCTGATCAACAATTATTCACCTCATTTGATTTTTCTTCTATTAATTCGTAGATTACAATATATTAATTCTCAAGTTTGCAATGCAGTTGAGCCTTACACATTTCATTCTGAGATTAGCCTGATATTAATTTTACTTGCAATTTTTCTCTAGAAACAAGTATTCTTCTGTTCTCATCTTTTCAACGCGTTTATAAGCAGTGCAATACAAAATACTTTGTCAGTACCACACATTTTAGTCCATTAATTTAATTCCTGTAACCGGTAGAAATTGCCTACGCAGCCTTCAGACGATTGCTCATGTTTGCCTAATTATTATTTGCTATATCTTTTTGATTTTTATACTTTAATATACAATTTTCATTATCGAGTGCCGTAACGCATCTATGGTGCCCATAATTCGCCTTTGTTCTTAGATTTTTGTAAATTTTTACTTTATTTTATTCATATCATCGGGCATGATTTTTGTTATACTTTTCATACTGTACACTTTCCCGTTTTATCATATGTATGATTAATCAGGACTGCGAATATTAAATGATTTTCAATAAATTGTTTTATTTGGTTTGATTGTTCGAGTTTGGTGATCAGTGTTCCTACTCTATATGAAAGTTTTCATATAATAATGACCTGGGTGTTGTAGAACGTATAGCTGTATGGGTGACAGTGACGAAGAAAATCCACCGATGGCAAACTCAAGAATGTTTGGGGTTTGTTATATTCTATTCTGCCTTGCAATTTTGTGTTTGCAGTTGTTTACGGATCCAGATCCCGGTTTTACCCAAACCTTCATATCACTCACCACAAATTTTGTTCTCTCCAATATGTTATTGTATGGCCTTACTGGAAGAGGACGATTATCCTAGTAAGTTATTATTCATCTGATTAATTGTAAGTAGATAAGATGTCATGAGTGTATGAAATGATTCTGAAGATTGTTATGATTACGATGTGTTTATGCATTATGTTTGGCAACAATTATAAAACATATCATTTATCAGCTTGCTGAGTATGGCTACCATTCCTTGCTCTGTGGTACTGTCCGTCCAAGATTCTAGAAAAGATTATGAAAACTGGAAAGAATTGAAATTGCTGAGGCTGAAGGGAGTTCCTGAGAAGTAAGTTAAGGTTTGCTCGTGCTGTTATTTGTAATCTTCTTTTTAGATTCCTGCCGTATAAAAGTAAATATGATTGGGCAGATTATGATAAGAAGATGAACAAAGATCTCAGTAGATTTGATTAGCGTTTTTCGTTGCTGTCCTGGTTAAGTTATATTGTTTTGCAGTAAGGTTAGTTAGTCCGATATTTTTACCTATTATTTTTATGATATCTATTAGCGTTAGGGGTATTTTGTAGATATTTGTTGTCGTTGTTTTGTTGCATAACATTTGTTATTTATGAACCTTTAAATGACTATATTGTTTTTCATCTAAGGCTTTGTTTAGCGAACTTGTTTTCCAGAGTTTGGATCTTCATCCGCATTTGTTGTTAAATCGGCTTGTTAGTAACAGTGTTGCGGAGTACATGACTGACAGTCAGTCATTGGCTATAATTGACTGAAGGCAGTCATCTTCGTGCCCATATAACCTGTCATCTATTTTCTTTAAGACGATAGTCAGCCATTTGGTCATCTTAGAAATATTCATAGAGTCGGTCACACTCCTTTGAAAATCCGTGCCAGCCATTGATGTTGTTCGAAATTGTGGTCATTCAGTTAGTCAACCAGCCATTAAAAAATCAGTCGTTCAACCACTGGCAGCTTTTCAACGAACAATTGCAAATTAAGTGATTTTGGAGCTTTTCTTTGAAAACCTGTTTCCATAGTCAATAAGTTAGTCATTTGGTATCATTTTGAATATTCGTAGTTAGACATACAATTTTTAGAGTGCGCTAGTGAGTTATTTGGTTTGTTTGTCATCTTTGAAAATCTAGTAGTATGCCAGTTAATTGAACGCAGGTTTTAATTAATATCCCTTGGAGATGGGCTTTCCCTGGAATTTGATAATAGAAGGAAAAATGCCGTGAACCAGATATCTTTTTCAAATCCCAGGTCCGAAAAACAATAGGTTAATCGATATAAGAAAAGAAATAACTAACATAGTATATTCGTGTCGCATCACTACCCTTGTATTGAATTCTAGTGAGTATCCCGATGGGCATCGGTCGCATCTTGATTCGTCGCTTGTTTGCACAGTGTTTCTGTGTTTTCGCGGTAAGGTGTGGCTGGACGGACAGCGTCAAGAAGGATCATCGGTGACTACGAGACGACACCGCAGTCTATGTGACCGAACGATGACGACTCATCTCTCCGTATCATCTCTACGAACAGGGGCGTGCTCAAATTGAAGCCCAATACAAGCGGCAACAGTTCAGTCTTCTTAGAAAGATCAAGGAGATACTTCATTTATTTAGTTGATGATCGTAAATTACCATTTTTTTAACCTTATTCCCAGCTGCTGTAATACTTTTTGTGTAGTTAAGCGTAAAAGTTTCATTTTATCTAATAGATTTTTTTAAATTAGTAAACAATATATGTGTATAGGCTGCATGTTGGGTGTTTTCTTATTAACTCTGTTGATAGGAAATGCTGTAGCCGAATACAACTATCTGACTGTTGTTACCCAACACTTTCTACGGAGCCCTGCTTTACATGCGTAAGTTCTTTTAAAATTTAAAATTATTATACCTATAAGTCTGTTTTACTCGTCGTTTATGTGAGCTGAGTCTGTATGCTTGATTTTTGTGTGAGGAACCATCGAGCCGAAATAACAAAGGAAACATATCCTATTTGTTTTTTTATTCCGAAACAACTTCCGGTCCGGCGAGTGGTGGTCCCTCTCGCATGGAACAATAAGCTGCGAATGAGAAACGACTGATGTTGTTGAATTGCGGAACACAGACATTCGAATGAATAAGATCATCGTGAACTCAGTAGAATCATTATAATATTACCAGCTAAACCTTCGAAAGAACTACTAAATCGGGCTATTAGTTCTAGAACGAACATATTGAACCAGATGGTTGCCCCCATCACAGCTCATTAAGTATAGAAAACTTATTATGTGCTGCTCGCTAAACATAGGTTTTGTAACGACTATCAATAGGCTGAGTACAGTTCATTTGAATTAGGCCCAATAGATACAATAACAACTTTAGATATCCGTACACTGCTCCTCAACGTATTCTGGATGCACTGAACTACACACAGCCTCATGTGCCGAATGTGATGCCAGGCGTCGCAGCCTCTTCTCCTTTTGGTCCAGTTAAAGACGATCCTGTGGCTCAATTTCTAGTCCCAGGTAAGGTAAAGTACTGAAATCAATAGAATACAGTTTAGTAGAATGGGAATATTTATAAACTTCACTCAACCAACTGGATACAATAATTCCTTTAGATATATATTTATAATTCCTAGTAGTTTATCAATAAAACAGTTCTATATTGCAGGTCCGCAAATTGATGCACTACAGGGTGGATTTTCATCGGCTCGAACAAATCCACTACAGGTGAGTAAAAAAAACAAAGAACTATTTAAGCTTATGTGACTGACGAAAGAGACAAAACTTTAGGAATAAAGGTGAAGACGTCCAGTGCTACTGTATCGGACTTTAAACTATCAAACCAGATTGATCAGTTATTTAAAACCTTTTCTTGATTATTTACAATGCGTTTCTATTGTTCTATTTAGGTTGTTCATCCGCCAGCTCCAAATGAGCAAGAATGGGTAATGACAACCGGTTCGTTCTATACCTTTTACATAAAGCATGATGCCGTTTGACAAATAAACGTTAGCTCATGTGTTCAGTCTAGTGCTCTATTCGAAACGATGAACTTTTAAATGTTTCTTTTGATTTTATGAATATTGATTTATTTGTAGGAAATGAATCGCTAGTGGATAATGTTCTGGCAATTTCATTGAACTACGGCGGACGACTGATATCAATGGGATATTTTGTATCGCCTGGTAGTGCTGGAAGTATGTAACACATTCATAGAATGAAAAGTTCACAATAGTGATTCAGAACACTGCTAAAGTAATCAGACGTTGTAGTTTTAGTTGTACAATTACTAGAATCACATATCTTGATAGATTAACGTAGATTTTAAATTGTTAAAATAGGTATAACTTGTTTTTAGGCCTATTCTACTATGCAATAATGCACAAATACACGGGACCTGTATTCATTAAGCCAGGTCCAATGACATATGATGAACTTATACAAAATGTTAGGTATGCTATATAGAAAGAGAATAAAACATTTCAAGAAACAAATACTTTCTGAAAACATCAATTTCAGCGAAAATGAACAACGCGATCTGGCCCTTACGCAGGTTTGCGGACAAGAAGAAACTCCCGGTGGCAAAGTAACCTTCAGCACTTATTGGGAGAAAGTACCAGGAGTGGAATTTCATGTAAGACACTAAGAATTCTCTATAACTATTTTTCAACGAGTTAACAAGTGACAGCACGATATTAAAGCGCCCTACTTACTACATAAAACTATCTTTAATAAACTTGAGCAGAAATTTTCAGGTTTGGTTTCCTGGTAACCCGACAGCAGATTCAGAACGACAACATTATGAGAAGAATGGATACCGGCTTACACATCTTTGTGGATATTCGGCGGAAGGAAAGGGACGGTAAGTAACAAGTACTTTAACGAAAGTTATAAAGATAATGTGTACTGAGGCTAAGATATTAACTATATTTGGTTCATTTAAACCTCTTTAAATGTGATTTAATGCATTCATGTTTAGTTACGTTGGAGTATGGCAGAAGCCAGCCGCAGTCTCAAAAACCCAGTATGAAGCCCACTATGGTCTAACCCTAGATCAATGTATGCAGAAAGATCGAGTACTTAGTCCGAAGGGATTTATTGCAACTTCCTTTAGGGTTTTCAATAATAGAAGACAGGTTAGCAAAGAACAGCATCTTTCATTTTGATTATAATAATATATTTTGGGGTCAACGGGCAATTTCAAAGAGTTATAAATAGAATATTAAAACTCTTATTCCTAGATGCGAAACATAAACCATAAGAGTTTATATTAATGTTTGATTCCTATCTCATAAAAAGCCTTCTTAAAGACTCTCCAACCCTCTGGAACAGGACTCATCTATCTTCTTTTGCTCCCTATTTGCCAGTGTGTTTTTCTCACAGTAAGCGGGCGCTAATTTCCCCTTTCGTTTTGCTATTTTTGCACATTTCATTGTTTGATTTTGTCTTTTTGACCGAAAGAAAAGAAAACAAATAATACGCAAAAACGCGTCAGACCATCACACAGAAACAATTGGCGAGCGAAATATTTTGAGAAAGGGATCCAGATCCAGAAACGATGGCATTGATAGTCCGTAAGCAACAATATTGAAACACTTTAGCTGATCTGTATCCAGGGGTGGCAACGGCCGGCCCCTTTATCTGAACTTCTAGGCCCCGGCCGGCCCTCTTATCTGAACTTCTAGGCCCCGGCCGGCCCTCTTATCTGAACTTCTAGGCCCCGGCCGGCCCTCTTATCTGAACTTC
>JAQGAV010000286.1:0-37784 GCA_034691345.1 Phasmarhabditis papillosa
TATATATATATATATATATATATATTTATGTTTATTTCAGTTCTGGGAATAATCATCAAGCAGGCTCAGGTGATTGCTTGTCTTTCCAGCGACAAAGTAACTGAAGTTCCCATCGGAGGAACTTTTGATCACTTTTTCAACGATTCGCAGCTTCTTGGCTTCAAAATGGCTTGTAAGAGACTGCAGAATGGCGGAACCAGTATCGGGGTAAGATTGTGATTCATATTTTACGAAACACGAGATCACATATATTTGGAGGATGAAGTGAGACGAAGGGACAATAAGGGGGCCAAGACTCCATTGCACTGGGGAGCGGAGGCGGCGGATCAGAAATTTGCAAGAATTATTTCTTCGGGGCGGATTCGAACCATCGACCTCGAGATTACGAGGCAAAGCTTGTATCCACTGGGCCCACCGCGCACCCAATACGTACAAGAATTACAAAAAAACCAGTCAAAAGATATTAACTAATTCCGCAACACAATTGTTTCAGCCAGAAGCGTGTTTGATAAACAAAAAAGTAGTTGAATTTGGTAAGCAAGGAGTTGTTGGACAACAATTGTGTACCTGTGAAAATGGAGAAAAATACAGTGTTAACTGTAAATACATCAATCTATTTGAATAAGAATATTTGTGTTATTTAAGTAATAAAGTTATTTGCAATTAATATATGAGTTAATAAAAAACTTTAACCAATATAGTCAGCGTCAAGAGTAATAATGGAGTGTAAAGAATTCAACACCCGTCTGAGCCCCTTTTGAGAGCACAGCGCCAGCATCTGGCGGCTACTCTCCATTCAATATTGGACTTTGCAATATGCCTACAGCGCGCGTGCGATATGCCTACAGCTGCTGGGTTAAAAACCTTATAAATATGCAATTGAACTCTATTATTACTCTCGGCGCTGACTATAATCTGTGCTATGAAAACAAACCTTTTTTATGTCTTATTAAATAAAAGAATGATTTGAACACTTTAACTGACAAACTTATAGTTTGTTAGTTAGTAAAAGGCTTTCTATCAAACAATTCTTGTAAACTTTTCTTTTATTTCTTATTTATACATATATTACAACAAAACACGAGATTCTGAACAGTTTAAGCCATTAGCTAATTCCCACTGGAATTCTATTTGTTTGTCAGAAACACCGAAACTGCGAGAAAACTATTAAATAAATCAACGAATTAACAGAAAAGAGACCGATTTAATGTGATGAAAAATGAGTTTTAGAGTTGTGTTTGGAACATATAGTATAGGCTAACATATAAAGTAAAAGAATAATATTTATATATACATATGTTTAACTATTAATAATATAGAAAACCTAAATAGTTTAGTTAAGAATTATAATAATTTACCTTTGACTTTAATGCAACCTTTTAAACGTTTAAGAAACGTTAAAACTATAAGTAAAATCAATCTTTCTCTTGTTTTTTGTAGCAAATCCTCTCACTTCCTTTATAATTATCTTTATAATTAATATATAAATCTGTCAACAGATGTCTTGTTAAATGTTGTCTATTAAGATTAATAAACTGTCATAAACATTAATCTTGGAGATTACAGTAACCTGACAACCTAAACATCTAAAATAGCATTTCAATACCAATTAGAATCGAAATCAGAATCCATTAACGAAGCTTTTTAATTTTGTGCTTGCTTGTTAAGTTTTAGTCAGCTACTAGCCGCTAATTCTATTACTATTTGCTATATACATATTTATTTAACAATATTGTTACATTGTATATCTTTATTTACTATATATGTGTTATTCTACCCTTTTTTGGGCAGAAGCGATAGATGAAAGGCAACCGCGCTAGATGTAATTCGAGGCTGTACGGCGGTTTCTTTTAGAAATCAAGAAAGAACAACAAAATACATAAGGAATATGAAACATAAAGAAGATAGTACGGAAATTATACAATTATATAATATGATGTAGAATTATATAGTTTATTCTGTATATGCATGTTTTCTTCAAGGAAGCTGCGATATTTTTTGATGATAGCCGATGGAAGTCCGATAAGACAGAAGAATTAAAGTTTGTTTTAGGTTTATCTGTAGTTGAGTTGGGTAGCTTTCTGGAAATAAGAGCCCACTATAGTCGACGGGCACATCGCTTGCAGATAAAGGACTGCGAATGTTGCCCTGGAGCGCTAATCTGTTTGGGGTTCAGTCTATTACCCGTTAGTATCCGCGCTCCTTCGCAAAACTGACCCCTGCAAGTAATTCGTCCGACGGTTAGAACGAAATTGGAGTTTACGGTAGGAACGACTCCCGGGTTTGCGGAAAACGAGCCGACTCTAATATGTGGTGAAGTAGTATCTAAGTGAACTTTAAACGAAACATGCCATAAAATGAAAAAACGCTCTTCTAAAGCTTTCAATTAGATTCAATATTAAATACAGTTATTTAATATGAAAGATAGTTGATATCTTAATCAAAGCCGTAATCTATATACGCAACAAGCGGCTAAATCAAATGATCTTGAGCTACCGCGCGGTTGTCCTAATTACAATGAACATCTAAGAGGATTACGGTAGAATTTAAATTGCCGCCAAAAGGAATAAAATGATTATGAAATAAAGAGAATAACAACAATATGGTTACAAGATAGACATTAGCCATTCATTAAGATTAAGTTTAATAGTTATCCTGAGGAAAGAAGATAACGTTACTGTAAAGAAGCAAACGCGTCTCATAATGAAATATAGTGTTATTCAAGATGAATAATGGAGTGTTACTTAGGTATATTTTCGGTTTTCGAATACTTTCAGAGCCATTTTCAACGAGCTTCTTTTTTAACACTCCATTATTTCTCTAGAATCACACTATAGTCTGAATAGACTGTTTCGGTTAGAGAATTGGCCCCCTTTTGGGAATAGAAAGTATAAAAAGAATACTTTTGTAGCTGCGGAAGAGTTCTCAGTTTTGAGAAAAAGGGGCCAACATTTCAGCGTTTTTACACTGTTTCTCGTGCGTTCAGCTATAAATTTGGGCAAATAATGTTTAAGTTAATGTTCATTATTCTTTTTCGATAGTTTTCTTTAACAAAATAAACTTTGATTACAGGTGTTCATGGCAATTGCCTATATAATTTAAACTATAGCATTCTCTGTAACCCGTTTTGTTTATTTTAACTAACTATTTCTATTTCCTCTCTCTTGTATCTAACGTTATTTGTGACGTTTAATTAACTTCGAAAAATATAAAAACCAAAGAGTTGGAACTAAAACTTAACTTTTCTATAGGATAATACAAAAAACAAAAACTTCCACCTATTATACATGTCTCTCCACCCTTCATTACCTCATTTTTGGGCGGAGCATGATGTACCCGCAAAAGGGGGCGTGGCCTTGCTTGTTGTTACTGACAGATTTAGTACCCAGATAGCTGTCAACTGGCATACAAGCTAACACAGACCTATTACTACAAATGATTGTGAGTTTTGATTATATTAAACTTATTTAACTTATTTATGTTAATAACGGTACGCAACTTTCTTTTGCATTCAAATATTAAACTAATATACAATAAGTAAAAACAATAGTAAGAGTATGTTTAAAGTTTAATTCTATAGCAATATTCATATTACTTTTTTAGATCTTGGCTTGTGGTAGCGGATTTTCTTTGCCTTCTACATCATATTATTCTATTGATTTCGAACAAAATGTGACCATTCCCAAACATAACGTTTTAGCAGATGTAACATCAAATAAGAAAGGTAAGATCTAAATAAACTTTAAATTTAACTATTATATAGTTACCGACTACTTTTATTAAGTTGTATAAATAGTAAGGTGCTGCAAGCATCTCTTGCCTAGTTATCACATTAATACGGGGAACCAGTAGACGTATATTATTATTAAAAACAAAAAGTGAATATTGTATAACATCCTAATAATGTATTCTAGTTGGAAAACAAACTCATTTGCATTTTAATATACCTGTATACAATTTACTTACAATTCATTTGTTTTTAGTTCATAATAAACAAGATATTAGACGTATTGCTGAAAGACTATCCATTTTATGTGATGAATTCGACAAAGAATTCTTTCAGCCGGAGAAGGTTAGTTTAATTTATTTTAATAACCTATTTATAATATTAAATAAAGGTATTTTAACAATTAGTCTATCCTGTCTATTCATATGCAAATTACCTATATAATCGGTTGAAATGAGCTAATTTTCCTCGGAATTCCGGAATTATTAATAACTTTGAGTTCAAATTAGAAAAGATTTTGGGTATTGGGAAAAATTTAAACCAAAAAAAGTTTAAAATAGTTTATAAGAATTGCATATTTCAGACACTTTGCTCATGTAATCCTTGCCTAGTTTTCCGATGGATCTACAGCACGTTAGCATCTACATCTTATATGTTATTCTAGTCAAATGTATTAAGAAATATTACAATAAACATATATTTAATTATAAGATTTTCTTATTTCAATCAAGAGTTATTTTATATATTATTTACAAAACGCCTAAAATATGGCCCGTAGAGTTTGCCCGATTGTCTTGTGTTAGCCAAATGCCACAATCTTAAAGTGTTCAAGTATTTTATTTCCTGTATAACTCGTATTACAATATTAATACATTTCCTCCCGGCAAAGTTTCGATCATTCATTCCTTAATCTTCTTAGTCGAGGCGGCTCCTTTCTAACATTCAGTCTTCGGGTGCACGAAACATTGCGTGAATCTAAACTGTAGTACTTTCGTTGTGACTTATTTTATACATAAATATTAAGTCTATATTAATTGTTGTAATATAACACCTAGCAAATCAATTGTAAATCTTGTAATTCTATTCTATTTGGTAGATTAACACCTGTGAGCACAGGTCAATAGAATATGGGATTACGGTAATAGCACAAATTAATAATAAAGATATGGGAACACCGGGGATGATAATTCAGAAGAAATGTGTTCCACAGTTAATACCCAGTGACCAGTTAAGCCATTTCCACAACAAAGAAGTTACAGTTTTGCAGAATATTTAAAAAGTATTTTACTTTCTGTATCACTCCTATAGCAATAATAGTCGATAACTTCGAGGCAAGGATTCGGCCATTCATTCAGGAATCTTCTGAGTAGAGACGGCTCCTTTCTAACATTCAGTCTTCGGGTGCACGAAACATAGGATAAATAAGCAGCTGGTTTCCCAAGCCTTCTGCAGCTACGGGGAGTCGAACCCTACAGCCTCAGATTCTCGCGGATTCAGAAACCGCTGCTCTAACCACTAGGCTAAAGGATTCGTAATTTAAACTACGTTCATAGTTAGTGTATTAGTTAATATTTTATAGAAATAGTAAAGAATAGTTCTAACTAAGAATTATAATAAAGAAAATCCTTTGTTAATCTAAGCCATAATTACATTCTTTGTTTTTGCTTAACTTTTCTTTTTATATTCTCATTAACCATATAATTATTCTATAATAATTGTTCTTAAAAGGTCCCGACACTATTCCCGATGGTAATTGTTACCACTGCAATACCGTATGTTCATTAATGCCGAGAACCATTTCTTTGTTTTGGAGGGTTGAGAATTCCCCCAGGGTATTTTTGTAAGAAATTCGATGAATTTCTTTTATTTAGAAATTATTTCATAAGATAAAAGATATCAAGACTTTGGAAATTCATTCAGTTTGAAGTATGGATTCCCGTGCATTAAAAGTATTAAGATTTAAAAGTTTTTAAAAAGTATTTTATTTCACAATAATAGTAGATTTCTTCAAGGCAGGCCATTCATTCCGGAATCTTCTCAGCAGAGACGGCTCCTTTCTATCATTCAGCCTTCACGATTAAGGTTACTTAATATTAAGTACCTATATACTTATAGCTTTGTTAAGCCAAAAACTACAATAAATTCCATCTTAAAGTTGACTGAAACTCCGAAATAACTCAACTTTGAGGCAAAGTCCTTATGAAAACTTTATGTCCTAAACAACTTCTTAGTCTACAATAATTTGCTGTTTTCACTCCATTTAATTCAATTAAGACAATGATTTTGCTTGTTTCCTGTAGCTGTTGATGTGTATTAATTCTGTCTATTATTGCTTCTAAATGAACTAATATTATACAACGCAATTACTAATTTACACTCTCTAAATACAATATAAACACCTGCTGTAAAGGAAGGACAACTAGAATAATTGGTTAATAGAAAGGAAGTTAAGAAGGAAACGGAAATGTCTAATATGGTAGAAATAACATATTATAATATAAGAGTAACTTGTTTATTATAGAAGGGGCTAGGCCCTAATGGTTGCATTGCTTCGCAAAGCATTCTATAAGATAACAATAATATGACCAATTAGAACCAGTGCAAGAAAACCATGATGTCGGTTCTTACACAAGATTACTATAAACAAAACCCGCAAGGGTGCAAAAATGCGGGTTGGACCGTGCGTAGGAAATTCTCTTCCAAACATAAAAATAGTATTTAGAAATATTTCAGAATTCCGGATTTCAGGATACCAATTTCTCATATTTTCTTCAATTGATAGCATGATTATTTAAACTTAAGAGCCGTGTATCGTGGGCGTTAACTTTCAAAAGAACAATTATTTAAATTAAATGCATTAAGTCCAATCTGAATGTACACGAGAATTTTATAAGCTAATGGTATTTATGAGAGAGCAGACTGGAGACGATAAATACGATTACGGCAAAATTATTTTAGAATATGAAAACAGAACGATCTGTGATAGGGCACTCGTATCACAATAATAGGTGATTTTTCGAGGCAGAGTGCCATTCATTTCTAACATTCAGTCTTCGGATGCAAGAAACATGGGATAAATAAGCTGCTGGTTTCCCAAGCCTTCTGCATCTACAGTTCATTTAAGACGAAAGAAATTAAGAATCTTATCGATGACAGAACACTTCTCTATATATATAGTATGCTATATTATAATCCCTCATAAATCTTTTCCGTTTTTTCGTTTGAAAATTCCCGTACAATTTGTTATATTACTATTTCTATATAGATTTCTATGTTTATAGATTTTGTTCCAAATTAAGCCATAAATCGGATGAAAAAGTCTGTCGGAGCCTTTTTGTCAGCTGGATTTTAATGTTTTTGATTGCTTTGTTTGGTTTAAACAGAAATTTAGCTTTGTATTTCAATTGAAGGGATAAAAAAAATATATATTTATTTACGCTGGTTAAAGGTCTGGGCGCTCTATTGCCAGCGCGCAAATTCGAATAATTCGAATTCACCAAATCAGTCAATGAAGAAAAGCATATAATATTTTTTATACGAATACGATATTAAAATAATATGTTTTTATAAAAATAGTTTGCAGCTCGCTCCCTACCCCTTGCATAAACCTTTGCAGTCGACTATTGTAAGAGAAATTAATATTATACAGTTCTGTAAAAAGTTAAATACATTCATGTAAATGTCTACTAAATATAGACAGTTATATTATTTAATATATTTCCAATTCTCTTTTATAGTTAATAGCAAGAGCTAAGTTACCGTGCAGTATCCTTGGGAGCAGCATTATATAAAAATAAACATAAAGTTGGTGGATTGGGAGCCTTATTGACAAATACATTTGTTTTATTCTAACACCGCATCTATCCAGGATACTCCTCCCGAAGCTGATAGTGTGTATGTCTTAACTTGTAAGACTATCTGTATTCAAGCAGTGTATTGCAGTGGTAAGATCTCCCTTAATAAGAAATATATCACAAGTTATGGTTAGCCAGCTATATTAATTTGTTAGCTAACACAATGTTGTTATAGGTTTTCTGAGGGGGGTGCACGAAACATGGGATAAGTAAACTACCGGTTTCCCAAGACTACTGCCGCTACGGGGAGCCAAACCCTGGGATCCCCGCGGATTCATAGACCGCAACTCTATCCATACTTTAAAATACTTTACATACTTAATGTAATATAAGTTGAGTTCTCAACTAAATTAAACTTCTTTTATGAATTTGTATCTAACATAGTTTTATAGGACTCTGTTAATTTATCTTCTACAACTCTTTAATTGTTTTATAACTATTATTATAATATTATTTACATTATAACGTCTACATTTATCTCTATATAATGTTTCATTCTCGTGTTATTTCTTTATTCTTTTTGTTTCTGCTTATATTGCATTTTCTTATCTTACGGCCGTCTTCAGAGAAGCAAAATCATTTTTTAAAGATTCCTATTTATCGATTGTCTTTTTTTATATATTATTATTATTCTCATATTCCCTTTGAATCTTTTCATTTCCACTATAGTTTTCTATTGTTTCGTTGGTTTTCTAGTTGTAACTGGATACCTTCTGAGCCACTGTCATACGACATCATTTCGCTCATTTGGGAGGGCTGCGTTAGTTGGGAAAGAAAAAAGATGACCAACCAAAAACTAAAATAAAAGTATAATAAATAAGTTTAAATATAAAAAGAGCTTAAGAAGTTTAGTTTACTATTTCATACCTCTGAGTTTCCAATGCTTAGACACACCTTTAATAAGAATTTTCGGTGAGCACAGTAGTCCAGAGGAATAAAATTACTCAAACACTTTATTACTCTATAAAGAAAGAAAGAATTTTTATAAGTTTTCCGAAACTTTTACTCCTTTAAATACTGCAATTAGTATTCAATAGAGCAAGCTAAAAGTTATTTATTTCCTGTAATCGCACATATCATACAATAACTGTGGATTTCGTCGGCGCAGGATTTCGGCTATTCATTCCGGAATCTTCTAAGCAGAGACGGCTCTTTTCTCACATTGAATCTTTGGGGCACGAAACATGGGATAAATAAGCTGCTGGTTTCGCAAGCCTTCTGCATCAACGGGGAATCGAACCCACAGACTCAGATTCTCACGGATTCAGAGACCGCTGCTCTAACCACTAGGCTACAACACACAATAGATCAAAAGTGACCGAAAATACTGTTCCAATAAAGTTCCAACCTAGGCAAATTTGCTCAGGCCGGGCCAAGCTTTAATTATCAATATCTGAACTCCTTGAATAAGTCTATCACAACCGATCAGCCTATTACTTAACTAATTGTTCAGCTATGTTATCCAATCTTAACATAAAATACCTCTTAGAATAACTTATCTGCTTCCTTTTTTTACCACCGCCCCCACCCCTATTTACTCACTGCGAACACTCATTCCCTTCCATTGTTACTATGTTCTTTGCTTTTTTCCGCTGCGCGCACAAGAAGAAAAACGAAAGAGAGAGCTGAAACCAATGGCAACCAGAAAACGAAACGAAAGTACTGAAAAGATCAGAAATTAATGCACAAACATAGTGTAAAGAGAACCGGGCCCTTTATCCTAAAAAGGGCCGGGTTGTGCCGGAAACACGAAATAACATTATTAGAGATTTTGTAAGAGTTAGATCGTCAATGAGATATTATGATAGTTTGTGGTGTTATAGCATACTTGTAAAATTGATCGACCAAGATCTAACTATATTAGAATGCTATTGTCAACATCGTACTTTACAATACAAATAACGGCTATTGTTTGTTTATTCATATTTTACGAAACATGAGATCACAGTTATTTGGAGGATGAAGTGAGACGAAGGGACCATAGGGAACCAGGACTCCATTGCACAGCTCCTGGAATTCTATCCACTGGGCCAATTAGCCCCAAAATTATATAAAAAGATTAATTTGTTAATTTTTGTATAGCGCTCAGTTCTGATTAACTAGGTATATTTTTAAGAGCAATTTTAGTGTTTCTGACACGCAATCGGTTGAATTGCTTGAGAATTCTGTAAAGTAATTAATTTTGTTTTTAAAATAAAAGACAATATCTTATTATCTGTTAAACTATTATAATTATAAACCTTATTGTCATGGCTGAGCGAAAGGAACTTAGTCTCTCTATTTTGGCAAAAGTACCGTTTACTTTCGACTAATTTGAAAAATAGGTGAGCACCTATAGTCTACGGATGAATCGTTTGCAAGGGTGTACTGTAGAATTTAGAAGGAGCGCGGAAATCTAAAGAAAATGTACAAGCAACCGATAAAATTGTGCGCTCGCCTTATAATAAATAGACCTTTAAATTATATGAGATTTGTCCGTAGGTCATATCTCTGATTAGGCAACCAAAGTAAATAATATTCCAGTATGTTGCAAACAGCAGACCCGTCGGATATCATAGTTTATCCATTTAAATTAATTCCATCAGAAGCACAGTCCTTCAACATTTCTTTTCAGCCTGAAGTCAAAATAAAAAAAGAAAAATAATATTCCAGAATACTGTAAGTAGCAGACCCGTGGCTGTCATAATAATTGATCCGTTGAAATCCATTCTATCCGAAGATCTTTTGTATCTGTTTCCTGTCTGAAATAATGTTATAGGCACTGTTATATCTTATTGTATTTTCTATACAACGTCACTGTACTATAATAATCTTCTCTACTATTCCATATAGTACAATATACATCTTTTTTATTCCCATATAATCTTTTATAATCTATATTTTGTCTATATTTCGCAGTTCTGTTTTCCCACGGCTGGCCCTTTTCTCTCTCTTTTGCTGACACTCGACTGGTTAGAAGGACAGAGATGCAGACTAAAAGAACATGTGCACAGAGTAACATAAAAAGAGCCCACATCAAAACTTATAAAGTTACTAGTTTTTTTTATTTATTGACCGTTTAGTCATTTTTATATGTCTATCTTTTTAGAATAGGAACTTGTATAATTTTGTTATTTGAGTATTATTGAATGAAAACTCTCAAAGAATACATATAAGTAAGAGTTTATTATACAGTAAAATCTTACTGTATAATAAACTCTTATGGTAAATAATTTTTTGGTTGCATACTTTTATAGTTTTCCAATGCTTAGTTGAATACTTTTTTTGATTTATACATAGTGTCTGCCCATAGAGACAGTTTCATTGCTGCAAATAACTTTTATAAACAGAGCTGTCTCGTGCCAGAAGACGGTAATATGTTATTTAATATTTAAAATAAGCTACATTTTATTCTTTAATCATTCTTAGGTATAGTATTTATCAAGATATAGGTTTCTAGCTCATGGAGAAAAGTGACATTAGATTAAAATGAATGTACTTTTGAAGAAAGGACTCCCAATCCAGGGCTGCCAAAAGGCCGAATTTTGTTCTTGGGAAAAAGCCAAAAGGAAATAAATTTTCGGCCCCAGCTCGGGCCGGCCCGTCACGCTCCCAGCCCTGTCCCAATCCATCGATTTTTCAATCATTTTTATAACACCGCTGCTCTCAAGGATACCGCGCCCTTAATAGAGACTATACTACAAAGTCTTATTCAATTCTTTTAATGTTTTTATTACCTCAAAATCCATCATAATTCCTCCACATGACCGCATCCAAAGAAGAAAACTCTGCACTTTATAATCTAAAGTAAATGCACCCATTTTATACTAGTATTGCCATATTCTTATTGCTTAAATGGCCATTTAAGCTAGATAGTCACTCTACCTGTGACGAAAAACAAACAGGGGCGGGCCCGTAGACATATGTTTCTACCCGGACGGAACCTCCGAACAGTCAACTCCTCGGGCCGGCCAGTGATATTCCGACTTTAGCAGCCAAGAATTTTCATATTTTTTAAGTGGCCGATCTTTTCCGGCCCACAGTTAGTGACTTTTTCTGGGCAAACCCTATTCTGCATTAACTTTCGGTAATCTTCAATTCCTGAAGCCTACGGCTTTAGTTTTTTCAGCAGTTCTCTACATACATGGTCTATTAAGATAATGTTGTACCTTATTGTTAGAGCCGAAACGGCCCCTTTCCTATATAATGATTCCTACCCTGGTGCTTTACTTACTAGGGAATGATATACACTTACCGTGCGTATTCAAAAATCGGCCGACGTAGGTCGATATGGGATGGAAAATGAAATCTTCTGCTATTTTCTCCATCGGCTAAATAAGTCCCAGTAACGAGCTGTCGTAGCTCAAAGTTTTGGGCATAATGTTAATAGAAACTTTTACCACTCAACCACCGAGACACTTTATTCCTTTGTATTAAGATAATGTTCTGCCTTAGAGCCGAAAACGGCCCCTTTCTTTATAATGATTTCCCCCCTCTAGGTACCTTCTTTAGCCTAGAGGTCCCCCCTAAATCCAACTTTGCTAATAAACGTTTCTGACCAAACACGACGATGATTTGCAAACAGCGAGAAACTACTGGCAAAAAGGGGCGGAGTCAGGCGAGAGAGCAGAGCAAAAGAGAGATACGCAGAGACATTTAAAAGTGAATGCCGTTGATGGCCGCCAAATTAAGTTAGAAAACGAACATATAGAAGGAATTACATACAAAACCAATGAACGAAAAAGAGCAAAAAATTAAAGAATATAGGGATTTGTAGGGGGGGGGGGGGATATAGTCTGTGTTAACAGATAGGTTTTTAGCGCAGCATTCTGGAAGAGCAGTGTTATGGAAAAATGAATGTACTCTTGAGGAAGATACTTCCAATCCACCGATTCTTCAATCATTTTTATAACACCGCTGTTCTGAACAAGTATACTGCGCTGGAAGTCTAGCTCTTGATGCAGACTATAGTTTACTATAGTATTTTATGATTATGTACAACATTAAATGTACTGTGATTATTTTTAATTGGACATCTTTATTGTCTGGAAGGTTCGCCATTTGTGTTAAATTCAACTCAGCTAACAGTGATATACTTTCAACTTGCTTTAACAATGTAATTCATATCAGTACTTGTAATATTAAACTATTATTATAGTTGTATATCTTTTTTCTATATTATTATATTATTTTTCGTTCCCTGCCATTCGTATATAGTTTTGCTGTGTTTGCTTTTCATGCCAAAAGGCCGTTTCGGCTCGGATTTCCAGGGATTTTCGGCCGCCACGAAGAAATATTATACAATAGAAAGAATAGGATAAAGAGAATAGATAGTTATGTTATTTTAGAATTTAGAAAGAAATATTAATATAAAACAATGTATTTTGTAACAGCTACACATCAACGTGATAAATATAATTAGAAACAGAATATTCCTTAAAAAGACTCATGTACAACCCGTAAAAACGAGCCCCAGGTTGAAATTCGGGTTTGAGCTCTACCCAAAACCCGTTATTGTCCCAACTCGTTTCAACCCGAAACCCGGCTAGGGTAAAAGGGGTAAAAACGCTCAACACTATTCGGTAGTAACAGAGGTGCTAAAAGACCACCCCAGATAGTTATACAAAAAGCGTTAAATTATTAGACGGAACATGTTTCAGAAGAAACTACAGTATACTCTCCTAGATCTATAAAGTAAACAAAACCACTTTGAATTTTTCAAGTGTTAGACAAAGGCTATTTCTTGTTGCTTAATTCTACTCTTCTAACTTATAAATTTATTCTGGAATCTTCAAACACAACCATTTGTTCCTGTAACTCGAACCTTGAACCACAAGCGATGTTCTGTAAGATTTGACTTCATAAGTTATCATCTTCCCAGCTGCCGTAGCTTCCTGTATCAGTTCTTTTTCTTACAAAAAAAGTCTAGTTTGTTAGTCTATTAAGGCTCGTTTATCTTCTATTTTGTCCATTATACACGTCTAACTTTAGTCTTTTCTAAACTCTCTTATTTTTTAGTTCTATTTTTATTTTTATGTTTTTTTTGTTTTGTTTCCTTCTTTCCTCGTGTGACAAAAACGTCTGTCCAGTCGAGAGAATAAAAATAAAAATAAAAAGTAAAAGAATGGAAGAAAAATAGGTTTAGAAAGAATAGATACTTTTTATAGTAATAATATAATTAATTATTGTAATGTTATAAAGTTATTGAATATAAACTCCATTCTTATATTGAAAGCTTCCGTTTAATTTTTCAGTCTCTTCATCCCAATATATATTTATTTGAGTATCAGTTAAGAAACGGATTGGTTATGTCTTCAGTAGAGTTTCAGTAGGCTTTTGGGCTCGTTTTTAAAAAACGAGCTTTTTCGAGCTTTAGTGAATAACTAACGTTCTACTGATTAAATCAAGCTAATTTTTGGATATTATATGTACTGATACATGCTCTATATTGTCTGAAAGTTTCAGCCTGGTCTGAGCACTGTTTCAAAAGTTATAAACTTTGAGGACAAAAAATAAAAAAGCTCGTTTTTCGAAAACGAGCCTAAACGCCCAACTCTAGTCTTAAGTATGAATAGTTACATTTCTAGCTAAGTAACCTGGAAAGCGTTGTTATATAAAAATTAATAGAATATCAGTGGATTGTTGGAGCCTTTTCTTCAAAATTACATTTAGTTTTATTTTACACAGCTGTTTTCCCATGACACTGCGCTAAAAGAACAGCGCTTAATACAGTCTATACTGGTTCAATTACTATATTAGTGTTATTGTATTCTGTCGTTTCTGGGCTATTTAAAAAAACGAATTGTTGTCAGTTTTTGCATTAGCATACCAATTTTATCATACTTGGAACCCACGTATACCAAAATTAATACATATATGTTCATGTCATTTTTCAAAAAGTATAATACAGCGTAATAATATAATAATAAAATACTTATACAAAATACTTAATATAGAGTAGAGTGAACAAAATGAGCTTGACGACTGGCAATAGTTTATTGTTTGTAACACGCCTGTAGCCCAATAATGGTCAATTTCGAAAGCATTCAGGTGAATAGCTAAATCTGTTGGCCGGTAGAATGCCGGTAGAATGCCGGTAGAATTCCGGTCCCATGCTTGCCGCCGTTTAGCTCTAGCGTTCCCATATACTTTATAGACTTGGCTCTTCTCATAGTATATGTTGTTGTTTTTGCTACTAGCGACTAGCTGGCATTCTAGATGTTTTTAAAGGTCTGTTGTCTGCATTCTCTCACTTTCCGACTCTCTCGCTCCCTTACACTGCTCCTCCATGTTTCACAGCCACATGCGTGCAATGACAAAACAACCAACGAGGAGTCGACTATACGGAAGGACAAAAAAACCAAAAGAAGCGACGTAGGAGGGCTAGGAGTATATGGAGTAGGGGGGGGGGGGGGTAGCTTGTACGCTGGTAACCAGCTATATGGCCTCACAAAAGATGAGTGACCGCTTTGCTCTCAGTGAATTGAAGAACATTAACTATAACTAAGTTTTGATGTAGTGGAATTTATTGTGTCTAACTTTTTCGAGTAATCAGATGTGAATGTAGAGAAACTTCACACATCCGTCAAGGCGGTCAGAAAAAATAATGGACTGTGACTCTTGTGAAATCATACTTTTGTTCGTTTATGCAGATAAGTGAATGAAATTCTTCGATAAAACTGGAACACAAAGTTTTTTAAGAGTTCTTTACAAGAAGCAAAACGTTCATTAACAAAATAAGCCAGGTTTCATGCATCAAGATTTGGCCATTTGATGTTGTTTCTGTTACATTAGAGCTCCGCGAACCGTGGCCAGCGAATATTTTCTAAAGATCACAACTACCTCTAAATACTAAATACTTATTTATTATACAACTACCTAACGTATGATCATTACCAATTATAGAAGGCCGAAGCTTAATCTGTCAATCATTCTTCAAGTGTTAACCCTAAATCATGTTTTAACTTAAACTAAACCGTATTCCTTTAAGTGTGATTATTTCCTTGCCATCCTTCATTTACGCGTCATCTATCTTGTCTGGCGTCTCCTCTCCACGAGGTTCTCTCGTCTCGCTACTTTTCCTCTTGTTGTTGTTGTTTTCCACTACTTCTGTTGTATATTTCTTGTCTCTGCGTCTCTTATTCTCTCGCCAGATGGGATTCCCTCCACAGCCAACTCCGCGAGGGCCCGAAACGCTAAAATGTACATACAGGAGCAGCCTAAGCCCTTTTTAGATTCTCGAAGATCCGACAGTAACCCAGTTGTTTGTGAATAGTCTCGGTTACTTTTAGACCAAGTTATTGGTTCATAAATGTCTAGACTCTATAATCTTCAAATAAAGGTCTATTTGGAGAAATAATTGAAAATATATCGAAAATAAGGACAGTCCTTTAATGGTTTTGTTAAAGTTTATGAAGTTTTAGTTGATTTAAGATAAATCATTATTAGCTTTAATTAGCTTAACTTAATTATATTTATCGAGCTAGAGGAATCTATTGAAACTGTCTGTTTTATCCTTTGCTGCTTCAGAGAATAATCATAATAACTTAAAAGTTCTAGTCGAAAAGCTAAGTCAATCTTATTTGAGCAAAAATAACGTCTTTTTCTTCTGAATATTCCGAATCTGGGCTTGGATCCTGTTTGAGACTTAGTTTATGACGAGTATACGTTTCTATTATCTTTATTGAATATATATTTAAATATATAAGTTATATATTTAAATATATAAGACTATATCCATATATATATATATATATTCTTTCTTTCTATTTCTTTCATTGCAGTCACTGGGCATTCTCGCTTTTTTCTTTTTTTGCTCGGCCTTCGGGCATGCTGCCGTTATTTGAGAGAAACACAACACTATACAACAAGAGAGCCAAGCCCAGCATTATTTAAATTATATACTTTATTATTATTATTAAAATAAGATATGAGATTTACTATACGATAAGAGTATTAGCCTCATAAGAACTACTATCTATAAATCGTAAAATATATACTTTATACCGAAACCTAGTGAGGGAGCCATAAATAAGTATAAACAATAAAGTTTTGAATGAAATTTTCTAAAAATATACAGTCAGATTCAAAAGTAATACACGTGCTGCGTATTTCGTCATTGTTAATACTGCGCTTACTGGCATTCTACGCGCGCGCTATAAGCAGATTGCAAACTTGCTTTCGCTGTGCCTTACTCAGACAAAATATTGCAACACTCCTGCTTA
The DNA here is from genome assembly GCA_034691345.1 of Phasmarhabditis papillosa. Lineage (NCBI taxonomy): Eukaryota > Metazoa > Nematoda > Chromadorea > Rhabditida > Rhabditidae > Pellioditis > Pellioditis papillosa. The sequence goes on from JAQGAV010000286.1 coordinate 16,785, forward strand.
GTAACACGCCCGTATTACTTTTGAATCCGACTATAGACTTGTTCCATTTATTTCACACAACACACCTTCTACTATGATACCGTACTATCTAATAGATTTTGTTTAGAATGTATAAGACTTTTATTAAATAACGAAACCTACGTTTGTAAGCAACTTTATATTCTGTTTTTATTTATTTGTCACAATTGGCTACTATATAGTTTATTTGTTTCTTTTTCTTATATTTTGGCTAATATCTTATTTTGGCAAATCCAAATAAGTCTACTGCTGAAAGTAGTAAACATTCTTGCTTAGTCACCATAACATATTATCAATTTATCCACTAAAAACACGCAGTTTCTAGGAAATTTTATTATTTTCTTCATTCAGACTAGCTTCTAGAGGCTCCGTGGAGCATATTAACAAGTATTTACAGAACAAACGGTCTAACAGGGCTGGGACAGGCCGGCCCGTTTCTCAAATTTTCGGTCTCGGCCCGGGCCGGCCCGTCAAATTCCTAGCCCTGCGGTCTAGGTTCAGGGGCTTAACCGACAGCGGATTCGATAGCCAAGCCTGGCCGACTCATCCTATTCAATGAGCTAATACAGGAATGATCCAATAAGTTACCTGCCTATTTTTAGTTCTAAGAAGAAAGTTCTCTAAAGTTTTCATCCATCAAAGAAGTAACAAACTAATTCAATATATGAACTACAATTAGTTAAATGTTAAAAAGGCGCCCCACTGATATTTCACAAAGTTGCTTCTAGCCCTTAACATCTTTGTTATATTATTCTTAATCCCCCCCGTAGGTGTCTTTTTCTTCGTATATTCACTAGCTCTCCGCATGCCTTTAGTTCATTCATTTTTCGTATAGAAATGCTGTTTCTTTTAGACCCAAAAGAGTGCAGAGAAAAATGCGAAAAAAGGAAAAACGAGAGGCTCGGCTAAAAATGCAAAGAAGTGACCAGAAAACAAAGAATTATATATGTTTTGTGTTTAAAAGAAGTAGAACCAACCTAGTGAATGAAACTTAGTAGTATTTACAAAGTTGTAACTGTACCAATAATGGCTTGTAGAACTGAAAAGTCCTAAAGGCTGCTTTTTGTAATCGTAAATAAAAATCTAGAAGAGACTTTAGTAACTAAGGTACTTCAGATATAAACGGAAGCTTTCCCGGCTCCTCTGAAACCACGTCGACTCATCTAAGAAGGTTTATGAGTAACCTTTTTCATTTACTACCAAAGAGTCAGTTACCGTACTCAGTTCACGGGGCTGATTGGCATAAACGAATGTTATTCCCTTCGGGAATTATCGTTCCCGTTCTCGTACCGTTAGCCAGGGCTGGGAATTTATCGGGCCGGCCGGGCCGGGGCCGAAAAATTGCGAAAAAGACCGGCCCGGGCCGATCCGGCCAGTCTTTTGCCACCCCTGCCGTTAACTTTGGTGAATATAGCAACTGGAGGCTTTAGTAAATACTCCTTCAATATAGTCTTCAATGCTTTAACATAAATACTATTTTGCTCATCCTAACTCTAACAATAACGTATTTGATCTACCTCCTATCTAAAATAACTCCATTACTTTTCTATTCTTTATTACAACTTTGTTATTATTTGTCTTTTTGTCAACTATAGTCTAAGTCTATAGATACCATGTGGCCACGTGAGGGAAACAGCAGTTTATAGGAATAGCAACTGTGTCGAGCGGGCAAAACCAAAATAGAAAATAGTTTAGAAGAATGTATTGTTACTTCTTTTAGGAATAGCTGAAAGAGTTTAGTTAAGATTAAATTTATTCTTTTAGTTAGTTAAAAATTATTTAGTTATTGTAATCGCACATATTACATAGTAACTTGCGATTTCTTCATCACGGAGTGTTTCGGCCATTCATTCCGGAATCTTCTGAGCAGAGACGGCTCCTTTCTAACATCTTCCGGGCACGAAACATGGGATAAGTAAGCTGCTGGTGTTCCAAGCCTTCCTCATCTACGGGGATTCGGACCCACAGCCTCAGAACCTTTTATCTTATACTGATTTGGGCTTAACCACTCGTTGAATTTCGTTTGTGCAAAGAAATTCTAGTTATTTTGTAGATCTAACAGCTTGTTATATTTCTGAATATAATTTATATTCAATTCTTAAACACCCCTTATAACACTATTTTATACAGACATATGTAATTCTTTTTCTAGAATTCTCTATTTTTCCTTTTTCAATTCAGTTATATTAGTCATATTCCGTTTTGCCTTTTCCTTTACAAACAAATATTAATAACAAATAAATATATTTATATATAAAATAAAAAATATTGGAAACTGGTTCTGCCGGTTTCACTTTTTTGCATTACAGAGCAGATTACATAACTCTCGCTGTAAATATATAAATATTAATGACCGAGCAACCGGTTGCCAAAAGGCTCGAACCCTACGATCACTTTCGATGGAAAACCAGCTCACTGAAAGGGAAAACGTCTATTTTTACTGTATTTTGTATATTTTTGTTTGTAAATATAAATATAGTAGGTACCCTGGAGCTACATAGCGGTATTAGGCCCGGACCTTTTATTTCCCAACCCTGCATAGAACTCAAACTTTCCGGGACTATATCTATAATAGAGGTACTTTTGCAGTCGACTATATCTACTTATATATTTTTGTTTATAATATATATAATAATAATATATATAACTTAATTTATTAAACCTCTTTCTACTGTTTTCAATTACTTATAAGTGTATCTTTATACACTGCAACTCTCTTAATTGGTAATGTCCACTGCGAGCCGCATTGCGCTCAAAAGCCAACCCGACTATACTATTCGAGCAGGAGAAAGATAGGAAGAAAGGGGGGAAATGGCTATATTAAAGGATATATTGTCAATATATATATATATATATATATATAACAAAGATACTTGTGTATAGTTTAAGTTAATATAAGCATAGTTCAGATTATAATAAGGATGCTTACCGTTTGCGTTTACAATACAATCCATACTATGGTTGAAATAGAACTGAAACACTTGAACAAAAAAGGATATTTGATCAAGTAAACAATACCATTTTATAACATTGCCCATACAGGGGTTTAGATATTCATTCCGCAATCTTCTGAGCTGAGACGGCTTCTTTCTAACATTCAATATTCTGATGCACGAAACATGGGATAAGTAAGCTGTGGGTTTCCCAAGCCTTCTGCTGCTACGGGGAGTCGAACGCACAGCCTCAGATCCTCACTAAATCGGAGACCGCTGCTCTAAGCATTAGGCTACTCAATATGACATAGTCAATATATTCATTTATTAGTTTATTATCTTTGTATGTTTAATACTTTTTATATTTCTTTACCGCTTTGTGTCATTGATTTCTCTATGTCCACTATGGTCATTTTCGTATTCCAAAATGAGCAAAAAGAGCTAAGCCACGCCCACTGGCAACAGCGGAAACCTCCAAATATACATAATATACTAAGAACCAGCCGACAACCAACATATAGAAACAACTTTTACCTTTTTTGATAAATTAAAGACATCTATTTACTAAGTAAGGGGTGCAACGGGCTAATTCGACGACCGAACCTAACTCGACCTGGCCATAACTTTTTAAAGGCCTGTTTCAGTTACTTGTTTACTTTTTCTGATAGGAATTACTATCAAAAATATCAATCTTATTGTTAAACCAATAGTTTTTTGTAACATCTTCAAGTTTTCATCGTGTTGAAAGCAAACTTTGTAACTTGAGAAATGCTAGAATCCGCTCCTACTGAGCCCCAAAAAAGGATTCATCAGCATTTTGTTCCTTGTTTTCGGTATAATCGTTATCTGTTAAAGTTGTTTACTCTCTATTTTCCCTTATCAATATTTGAAACTTTATAGAGTTGCCTATTTTAGTTTATTTTTTTGTTTTTTACTTTTTTTGTTTATTTCAGAGACGACCTTCAAGTACGAATTGCGGCAACTGTTTTATAATAAAAAAGTGAGTAGAGATTGGTCATTTTAACAAGGTCGCAGACCAAACCAACGGCGTTACCGCGCCAAATATGGTCAAATAAGAAAAGAATGTCAATTTAGTCAAGAAAGGTTTTATTTGTTAACTTAATTAGTTTTATTACAGTGTTCTTATATTTTACATATTGTCTGTATGGCGCTAAGTTAACAGCGCAATATCGTGGGGAGAGGCTGTCTACTAATCTACCAATCTTACATTCATTTTTATATAACACGACTATTTTTATGCTCTGCTGGATACCGCACCTGAAGCGTAACTCTTTACTATAGACTGTATAGATCAAAGAAAATCTGGTAATCGCGATTTCGTTTTTTTAAATTTACAACTTAAAACTTTACTAAATCTTTTAAATTAACAAACTTTCTATGTTTTAGAAGCCTTTTTAGTCTTTTCACCTAACTTTGAGTTTGTTATTTGCCTATAACCCGTTGGCTTTTCGGAGGTTCCAGGTCCCCGGTGCTTTCTTTTTATGAATGTTTAACCATACAAAGTGTAAGTACTAAAATAGCACTAATTAGCGAAAAAGTCGGGTTGGCATCGAAGATAGGCCCAATCTGTTTTTCTCACCGTTTTCCCCGTATCCGAATTGGTGTAGGAGCAAGTTTTCGGTACTTCTCAGCCTTGTTTAGTCTTACCTCTAACCTTATTTTCCCACATTATCAACTTTGCATCATTACAAAGTTCATCCTCTTGGCACTTTCTTTTTTCTGTTCTGCTATACTATTTTCTATTTTAATATTCATTTTTCATGTTTCGCGGGGCTTCAGACTCCGCCCCTTCGCTCTATTAGTTTACTTTTTCTCCTATTACTAAATGTAATATTAAAATAATATTATAAATAGTATTAAAATACATTTATACAAAAAAGCAAAGCCTTTATATAGTTGTTGCTATTTTCGAACACTAACAGATTAACAAAAAACGCTATTTTATATCAAATGTTAATGAATATCACGTTAATTCAGAAAAGTTTGCAAAACTATTTGCGGATTCTTATGGCTTTTGCAATAGAGAATAATAAAACTTTTACAGAAAATGGAATGTTCTTCTGGAAATTTCCTCTAAATATTCCTCTTCCTCAATTATGTGGTCTTCTTCTTGTGTAGCGGCATACTCCCTATGGACCTCCGGGGTGATAAATGGAAAAGACCGTCTAACGGAGCCAAAATAGAAGAAAACAACAGAAACAAGCGGGTATTTAGAGGGGGCGGGAGTAGTCTAGAGTAGTGTTTGGAGCAAAATGAGTCTATTGGAAAAGAATGATTATAATATAGAAAACATTTCATATTTTAATATAGTCTATAACAAACAAAAGACCGCAGAGCCCGGTGGTATACATAGGCTTCCGCAATTGCGTATTTGTTTTTTATGGACATGATACGAAATAAAACTAGTACGATAATGCTTTTCTGATAACAAACAAAAAATTGCGAATCGAAACAAAATTAAAGTTTACTTTTGCCACAGAACGAGCGATTTTTGAAACCTTAAACAACTCACTGCAGTCTTGTTGTTTGTTATAGACTATACATTGTTCAAGAAAGAAAACGTTTTCAAGATTTTCCAACATTAGGGGCATTGGATCCATTGACCCTGACATTAGCTTCCCTAACTACAGAATTCCCCTAAAATGCCCGTGGCGGACTTTCGGATGAGATCATCACCGATTTCGCTTTCTGTAATGGACATTTTACTTTCTCTTTCGTTACGTAACCCTGCTGAATGACCAGTTTTGGCTTTAAAAGTGAGATGGCTGGCAGCAAGGACTAACACTAAAGCCGCCATAGGCAGGCAGATTGCCACTTTCTCCTGTCTTCACTTTCTGTACAAAAACAGATTAGAATAGACGATATATCAAGCGAAAGCGATCGAAAAACACAGGAAAACACCCTAACAGAAAGAGATTTAGCTATATTAGTGGGGGGGGGAAGTGTTATAAAATAAAGGGAATAGTCCTTTAAAGTAGGGATAAGATGGGACCAGCCGGCGCGGGTTACTGTAGCTTTCTTCGAGAAGGAATTGCTCAGCCAGGCTGGTAATTAAACTCCACAAATGACCACAACATTCCAACTGAGATTTCTGAACAAAAATGTCGGTGTGGCACTGTTTTGGAAGACGCAGCCATCTTCCACCAAGTAAACTAATTCAAGCAAACTATTACTGATCTACAAAACTACTTATTTAATACAAAATCACTGAGGTAGACCTAAAATTATAAAAATTGCATCATATTAAGTAATAGTTATGCGCCCTAAACCACTTCGCTACTGTATTATATTTCTAAACTTAGACTGCATTGCGCTGACATTGCTGTATTCGCGGTGTTGCAACATTTCGGCCTCCTCCCTTCCCTACTAAATTTTCTATTTTCATTTGGTCCTCCGTCCGGTCGCTTTGTCCACTTTTGTCCCTCTCCGTTTTCCACCAAAAACATCATATAAAATAGTTGAAAACATAAAGTACAATGTGGACGGCGGCCAATCCAACTGGCCGATTTGCCACTCAGCCGCCCCGAACATGCCAAAACACCGCGCCGGCTCGGCCCGCAACAATGTCTGACCCCACACAAAGAAAAGAAGAATTAATTTTGCGCTGTCGGTTCGCTCTGTTCAATTTCGGCATTCATCCAACAAACGAAATCTTTGTACTGGTACCTTGTATGTTTTAAATTTTTATATATTCAAGGGGATCTTAGGATCTGACTTAAATAAAACTCTGTATGATAAATAAGTAGTATTTCGTTCCTCAAATTAACCTAACAGTAAGACCTACCTTCTACTGGATAAAAGATTTACATAATATTTCTGGTCAATAGAGAGCTCAGGAATCGAGCACAAATTATCGGCCCGCCCGGTAATTGAGCATACTGTAATTCATCCTTGTTCCTGTAAATGAGATACAGTAATCCCTTTTACTTCTTGTTTCTCTTTTAATGACAACCGGTTGTTGGCTGTCCAATTTGAGTTGCAACTATCTAGAGGTCTGTCCCCCCCCCTTGGACCCGGTTTGTTCACTTTCATTTGCCATTCAAAATAACTACTCTCACTATCGATGAAGCCAATTATGGATCAAAATGTTAAGCAAGTTATGGGGTTTTGGAAATTAGATCATGAGTTTGAAGCCTGTTAGAGCTAAAACTATTGTACTCAATAAGATATTTTCCATTTCAATAGCAAAGACAACGTTCAAGAATCTTTAAACCTTTTCAGAACACTCTAATTAAGCTTGTGAATTTATTATTTTAATTATTTAATGTTATATTTTTGCTTTTTGTTTTATTTTGGTCATTTTCTGTCCGTTGTCTGCGTTCTCTCTTTTCTCTGCTTACCGCATTACTCAACTTTCGACGGTCAACTCAAATCATCAATTTTATTTCTATTTTTTTTCAAATGTTTCAACTTTTACCTCAAAATGTTCGGATTTTCAGTTTTAATATTATAAATGTACCTTAAATACTACGTTTAATAAAGCTCAATATTCAGTTTGATTCATTTTGATCCAATGTAACAGAAGGCTTTTATACAACAACTTATATCTTATTTCTTCCTAATTACATTAATTTGTAACACTTTTAGTATATTTAGGTGTTTACATCTATACGGCCATTGGCCATGACATATTTACAGATGACTGTTACAATTGCGCCAGCCAGTTGCAGTTAGCGCATTTTAGGCAACTTACTTGCCACCCTTGGCTCAATTCCGGTGTTGGCGTTTATCTAGTGTATTTATTCTCCATGCCTGCAGCCATTGTTTTAAGCCGTTATTTTTCGAGTCAATAACAATTCTTGATCATAAATGTTTACAAATGATGTAATTCATTTGATTTTCGAAACTAGTTTGGTACTGTGTTCTTTTTTCTAATCTTTCTATTTCTAATACTTTTGCACATTCTATTTTCTCTAAATCCAGGTGGCATTTTGCCAAAGGATCGATCATTTTCGCCATTTCTCGCCATTTGACCGCATGTGATCGAATCAAACACACATGCACAAAAAAGAAGAAAGTCAGCCCCGAAAAATACCCGCAAAATCCTTTACGAAGGCCGATTTGAGATTAAAACCTAATAAATTTTTGTAACCTTATTAATTCTACTCTGGAAACTGAACTTCTGTACTAATGCTAGGCTAAATTGTTATATTTTTTTTGTCTTTGTTGAAGTTTTTGTCACTAATATTTGTAGAAACTATGTTTAAAGAACTTTGGGCCCCAAAACTTTATTCCAACTCGTTCAACTGAGTTATTTTTTAATCAAATCAGTACTAGTTAACTCACTAAAGAAACTTGGTTTATAGTCAGCGCCGAAAGTAATAATGGAGTGTCACTTGCGTATTTTTAGAATTTTTAACACCGCACCTGCAGGCAAATTTCACGCGCGTACTTGCAAAGTATAATATTGAACGGAGAGTAGCCGCCAGATGCTGGCGCGGTACTCGCAAAAGGGGCTCAGACGAGCGTTGACTTCTTTACATTCCATCATTACTCTTGGCGCTGACTATAGATCCCTATTATTCTTAGTATAACTATGCTAACTATACAGTTTATCATACTTCTACTACGTTTAATACGGTCCTTTTCCCTTTTATTCTGTTTCTTTTCTCTTTCCGCAGCTACAGTAATCCTCCTCATTTTCGTTGCGCAACCCAACTGGTTTCCTCCTCGTTAAATCCCTCATGTTATATAATAATAACTGGACAATTCACTTTCACCAGTTCGCTTTCCATCATGGACTTTCACTATAAAATTACAATGAACTTTGCATTTTTGAATAGTTATGGAATTAGTATTCGATAAGGGGATGATGCTATATGTATATATGCAATAGTGTTACTGTTAATGTTATGTAGAACTAGAAAAGATTCTAACCTTCAGAACTTTAGATTCTAACTTCTCTTGTTTCTTGAAACTTTCTTATATCGAAGTATTTCGAAATCCAACCGTCGTCATTTGCTATGGCCACTTTGTTTTTTGTTTAGCTCGGCCACTTTGCCCATAATTTGTTCTGTTTGCAACTTTTCTGCAATCTTTTGTTGTTTTCGTCTTCTTTCATTTCTTTGCTTTATCTTTTGGATTTGCACAATTCATCCCTTTTTCTATATTCTTCTGTTATTTCGTTGTTGCACTTTAAAATACTCTGATTGATCTTGTCTGCTCCTATTTTTACGTTTTGTTACGCGGCGCATTCTTTTTGACGGCTGCTACGCATTTTACGCGGCTGCGCCTCGGCTCTCCGTTTGCGTACCGCTCTTTTCTGCTAAAACATCGCCGCCTTTTCATTGTTACGTGTGTGTTTCTATCATGCTTCAGGCACAGCTATCCTTCTCATGCGACCAGCTGGTTTCAGCCAATCTACTTGCACATTCTGCCGCTATCTCGCCGGCTCACGCTATTTCTGCCACCCGTCTGACCGCTGTGTCTGCCGTCTCTCGGGCTGCCGCAGTCTCTCGCCGGCTGGACCGTGGGCCGTTTGCGGCGGACGTTGCCGCCGCGCCGCGTTGGCCATAGAAAACGAGGCCTCGCTTTTCACTGGCAATCTCGCAGGCGACTCGCAACGGACTTGCACTTTTCCAAGGGATCAGGTTTAGTGGGAATGACCATTATGTAATAGAAGAATGCAGATTACATAAGAATAAAGAAAAGAGAAAACGAAAATGAAGAAAGGGATTTAATTGAACTTGCTTGAAGATGGACACTTTCTACAGAAACAGTCATTTTATAATATACAACATCTTTTATAGATTGCGGAACTGCCCGCTTCATTATATGTTCTCTTTCGTGAGTACATCCACTTCCTAGTCTTGTATATTTTATTAGAAGTTCCCCAGCTGACTCCGTTTAGAACCTTGTCATCCTGTTACAAGATGCCCTTTTCTGTAGGTGAAATGACTGGTCGCTGTCCATCTCAGCGGTAAATAAAAATCCCGAAAACAATTGTAACGACGATAACCAGACGGAATCATATGTTTAACATACAATATTGAAAAGTTATTGATAGCATTTTAATTTAAACAAAACTAAATAAAAGTATAATTGTTAGTTTATTTTAGTTTTGTTATTTTAATAATATGTAAATGATGAAAACAGTTTGCTGAATTATAGATATACTCACTTTGGTCACCAATATTTCGTTTGCAAAAGGTTTTATCCTGAAAATTCCAATATTTCAATTGTTACACATAACCATGCCATAAATCCCGACCCTCAAAAAGACTAGACCCTTTCTAACATTTTTGTTATTCTTATTATTTTTCCTACTATACAGTTTTATATCATATTTTCCTTCTCACAGACCCTTTCGTTTTGCAATTTTATTTGCCCCTTTCAGCCTTCCTTTTTCCATGTTTGCTCTAAATGGAATATTGTCCAAATTCACTGCTTATTCATTGTGAATTCGGGCCTTTTGTGACGTTTCACGCAGATGAAACCGTAAGCAAACATACCGTGTAGCGGCATGCTGCACCGGCACGTAATAGCGGAAAGCCCGCAGTCAGTCGGCAATTCTAGCACAGACCACACGCAGCCGAAACTGCCAAAAAAAGAGCTGCAAAAACGAGAGGACACTTGATTTGATCATTTATAACAGAGTGAAGCTAAGGCATTAGCTCAACTACGGACTTCTAGATGTTAGGCGTAGCGTCAAGAAGGTTCAGTAGCGTTTGAAAATAAACTTTTAACTTTCATCCTTTATTATACTAATTTTATTATTTATGGTGTAACTGATAGTTTTGAAATCATCTTTTACTTTTACTCCTTTATAAGAACAAAAAAATGATTGAAAAGGCTTAAAAGTTGTAAGACCGACTCTGATTTGTCAAAAACCCCGTGCTTTTATCTGTCCGGTCATTACAAATCGTACAGTTATTATATTTTATAAGTGTTCGCCCTTCTTTTAGTTGTGTCGTTATTGCTCTTTCTTCATTTTGTTTCAGTTTTTCGGCTTATCACCGTATTCCGCGGTCAAGAACCTCCTTATCTCAAAACGACCCTTAGCGTCTCCAAGCCAACTTCAGCAGTTTTCATTATCTTCAGCTTTTTGCTAATTCTATACACATTTTAATGTTTTTAGTAAAACTATATCCGTATCCTAAAACGTAATGGTTCTAGTACAGATTGCTCATAATCAGAGGACAATCCTATCCTAGGATCGGCTAAATTACCTACTTCGACTACCCGGGAAAGTGGGCTCGCTTGGTTGTTCGGCTTCTGACCGGCGCAATCCTGACCATCCCCAGATCTCCAGATGCCCCCCCCCCCCATCCTAACTTTCTCTTCTTGATGTCCGTCATTGGCTTTCCCTTCTACTTTCCTTTTTATCGTAACTGCGGCTATATATCTTGCTTGCCATCCCATTATATCTGCCTGTACGTGGTTACGTAATTCGCCTACTAGCCAACCGGTCCTTTCGCTCCTTTTTTGACACGGCGCTGGGCGCGCGCCAGCATGATTAGCCGCCACTACAGCCATGCCACGCCATCTACCACTTTCACTAGAATGAATCCCCCCCCCGTATTGCCCAATAACTCGTCCGGGCGGGGGCCTTCGTTTATCCCGCTCGGCCTGGGGGCGGCTTTCACTAGCTTTCTCTTTGCTGCCAACCAACCAACTGGATCCAAAAACTTTCTAAGCGAACATTCACTTTCTCTATTGCCAATCCGCCACTTCCTAGCTACCAGCCCCTTCTGGGATTCCCGCACGGATTTCTCTTGTGGGTTACTGTAGCTGTCCGCGTGAGAGTCATCACCGTAGTTGCGTGGACTGTTGATCCTTCGCTCCAGCAGCCTGACCGGTTGGCCGGTCCGTCGTTCCCTTCCGGGGGGCGTGTCTTCCGGACTGGAGCAAACAAGGGGCCGCTCGCAGCTCACAGCGGTCGCCACCGCGGCCTGAAACACCACCGCGTGTGCTCTGCCAATTCACGTACTACGTCATCAGCAATAACGAAATAACAAAATGTGGGTCCTTAAAGGGCTATTCTCTACTCTTTAAACTCTTTAAAGGACTGTATTCTTCTAGTTTCTTTCCATTCAGGACACTTTAACTCATATTCCTTCATTTTCATGCTGCATGACCACATACTCCGGACAACTGTTCGTTTTCGTTCGCAGTTTCTTTTGTTTTTTCAAACATTTGTCGTTTTGTGGCTTCTGATCTAACTTTGTATTCTTTATTTTATTATTTATATATTATTTGTATTTATATTATTTTCACTATTAAACCCATACTTTTCCTATAACAACCGGACTTTTTCGTTTAGTTTCAACCTCAAAAGGTTCTCGTTTTTACCTCATTTGGGGGCCAGGCTGGGTCGGTTCAAAACACCTAGAGTGATTATTTAACCCCCCACCCCCCTACGTACTGGTTTTTTCACCACGGCATGACCACTTTTGTAACAAACCGCCGTCTGGTGTACAAAAAAGTGCATCATTTTGACCACTTACTAACGTTGTAAACTTAAATTATTAATTTTATTATTTAAATGTTTTATACAGTTTTGTTGATATTTGTATAGTGTTTCTTCTTCGTTTTCATTATTTTATTCTTCTCTTTGTTCTTTATTTAATCATTTTCTTTATATTTTCTTATCAAAAAAGATGGCCGACGCAGTCCGACGCCCAGTCATTCCAGACGGCTTTTACGTAAAGAATTTGCATATTTTAATTCCGTTTAAAGAGTTTCTAGCGTTAGCGTTAGCGTCCTGTAGTTTTAGTTATAGTCTGAATCAAGAGCTAGGGTGCGGTTTCCCTGAGAGAGGTGGTGTTGTATCAAAATGAATATACTTTTAAACAAAAGAACTTAAACGACCGATTTTGCATTCATTTTTATAAAACACGGATGCTACGCAGAATACCGCGCTGGAAACCCATCTGTTGATGCAGACTGTAAAATCAAATAGAATGCCGCTCTTTCTTCCGAGAATTTCCTTTAGAATTTCATAGAATCCTTGCAATTTTTATCCCGCTTCTGTTCCAGCTTTGAGACTGAACTGAGCTTGAGTTCTACCTTTCTAAACTCATTTCTTACAAACTTAAATGTATATTACTCTTTTTATTATCTTACAAATCTTAACTATTTTAATATACTTTATTAATTTGTTTATTTCAGTTAATTTCTGAGCCCACGGGGCAAACCTGCACATCTATTTACAAGTGACGATATTATCGTTACGCATGTGACTAAAGCTGTAAGTTAATACCCTTATTTTAATTTTGAATATAAATATTATAATAATATTAATATTAAAAGATTCTTTTTCAGTTAAACAGAGCTTCTATCTATATAACCAACATCTGAATCTTATTCATCTTTGTGTTTTTTGACATCCCGGTGAGCGGACTTACTATCCGCCTTTGTCTATTAACATATGAGCAGTGCATCAAGGGCGAACAATCCGGTAAGCTTAAAAAACCCGCCAAATACAAAATTCAAATATTTTAGGCCTTAGAAGAGGGTCGAAGGAGGAAAAAGGTCAACAGCGAAGTTGAAAGTGAAGGACCCCCGGATAAAAATAGTGGTGGGTGGTCAGAAAATAGTTTAAAATATATAAAAAATAAAATATTTATGCTTAACTTCGCAAATTGGATCAATAATCAATAACTCTTGAGTTTAGGAACCCCAATGGCCTCTTCAGACAGTGGAGTCGAATCCGCAGCCGAAGTAGACCTATCGGAACTGAAGGTTTGTCTTCTAAATATATTTATATTGTATTTATATACTTTTGTTGTAACTTTACTAACTTTTTATTTTCAGGCGACTGACTCCCCCCTCTCCCGGGAGGCTTCTTCGCCGAGTTGCGGGACGCAAGATACCGTAATATGCGGAGAATGCCACGCCCACTTCCCAATAGCCCGGTTTAGCCAGTACATTGAGCACAAAGTTACCAATTGTGGAGGAAAAATGAGTCCGGACGGAAGAAGCGCAAGCCCCGCCCATTTCGAAAGACAAGGACGGCGCCACCGGCAATTTAACCACACAAATATGGTCAGATTTAAAAAATATAGAAATTATATACTGAATATTTAAGTTGTGGCGTGTTAGCTCAAACAGTATTATGTTTAACGAACTTCTGTACAAAAAATGATCCTGGAGACTAAAAATATCACTAAAGAATTTACACAATTCCTTCAGATCCGAGGTGGACGATCGTCTTCGGCGAATCCATTGATGTTAAACTACAATATGGATGTAACAACGGATACAAATGACCTAAGTAAGATTCTTATTCTTAAAGGATTGTGTTGTCATTCTTGACCAAGTCGAACCCGTCCTTTTCCCTTCTGGACTCTCCATTTAGTCCTTTAACCCCCAGTTTTGTCCTTAACTCGTGATTACTGGTTGTCCAGCAGTCTATCTATTTATATGTAGCAAAGACCAAATCGACATCCAAGAATTAAAATCAGGCCAGAACATGCAAAAAATATATAAACCAAAGCAAATGCTATAGTTTTTTGCAACTGCATGATTATTTACTACTTCGCTTACAAACATTTTATTGTTTTGTAAGCCTAAGCTAATATTCTGACATGAAGTCCTTTAAACTTTCGAGCTTCGGTCCACTTCTTTCTGGTCAAATGTTCTTCTTCATAGACCCCAAATCAAAAGCGTATGAGCCATTATTCGTTGCGAAATGCTGAAATTGTGCGGCTTGGTTGCTAGTCGCAGGCGGTTGGCGCTGTAGCGCGACTGTTTACCTTCTGGTTACTGTATTATTGTCAATAGAGCATAAGAGTTGAGAGGGGCGCTTGGCAAATGGAGGGCAGAGGCTGCCGTCGACGGGCGAAATAATAGCCCTCTCTCGACATGGCAAAAGACCAGTTCTGACCGAAACTTTACTCAAATATGATTGAATTCGAAAAGGGAGCTTGGGGGGAAACTGAATTTAGGGGTCAATTGTGGAGTATCACCCGAAAAGAAGTCTCTTGTGGTTTAGATTCTTCGACATTGATAACTATCAAAATCGTTTTGACTAAAAAGAATAATTGGCCATTCTTTGAATAGAGATGTAGTCAATTTTTAATCACGGCTCGCCAACCGAGACAATGGGATTGAAGGACTGGTCCCATTTTGAACTTAAACTTCAATTTTCTCTAGAACGCTTGAACCAAATCATTCGAAAAAATTAAGCGCACAGATTGAGATATAGCCTTTCTAATGATATATAAATGCTCTCTCCCGTTACCTTATGGCTCGGCGAGACAAAATACTGAAAAAACAAATATTAAAATTATAGGCGGGCATTTCGTAAACCTCGGATATTTTGTCTTGTATTTATAGGATTAACCTTAATATACAGTTCACCATAGTTTCAACAGAACTTTAACTATTTTATTATCATAATTTCTTATTTAATGATCTAAATCCTCTTTTTCATGCTATTTATAGCCCCTTTTGAGTTGTTTGGTTTAGTTTTCGAGTTGGCTGCGAGTTCACATGATTCAGTGTGGACAATGGACAATGCCGTTTACACAGGCCGTAGCGTCAGGCCAGACTTCGGCCTGTAGAGAGTGGGCGGGTCACTTAAAAGATATTGATTAGATAGAAGATCATATTTATGATGTTAAAAGAGGGTTACAACATATATTTGTGATTATGTTTAATATCCGCAACCAAGGTCAATGACGAGGATGCCGTAATACCGTAGCCAGCTATATGGTAAACAAGACGATGTTGCAAGGTTGTCGACTAAACGAAGGCTAACTTAGCTGATCATGAAAGGGCCCGGAGGGGGTGTTTGGTCTTAGCAAGGGGGGGGGCCTTCTGTTCCTTCAAGTAACTGACCCTTTGGCCATGAAGACAGCTGTCTTTTAACAATTGTTTCTCTGCATGACCACCTTAAACAAAAAGCCAAACTATGAGCGAAAGCATTCCGGGGAATTTTATTAGTATTATGATGGAGAAATCCATGAAAACTGCCGGTCGGGGATGGATAGACTGGATATAAGCTTCATTATATTGATTAGAAACTCACAGAGGTACTAGGTGATTACTACATATCAAACGTAAAAGCAAGCATAATTAAATATCAAAAGTCCCAATATTTAATTATATCTGCATTCTACTGTTCATTTTCATTATTCTTCTTTTAAAAATCGCCAGACTTTGGTCAGAATGATTCCTAGTCGCGTCACTAGTGCAAAAACAGTGCGTTCTGGGTTGCTGGCTGAGCTCGAAGCGCCCTTTTCCGCGCGCAAATTCCGGTCTGCGCGCCGGCAAAATAAGAAAATGCCGATGTTGTATTACGGAACCACGTTGCTACGTGTGACGCAATATTTCTGGAGAACCAGTGAGGGATTATCCAAAAACTACTCGATCTTTATTAATTATATCTAAGGATATTTTTGAAGTTATCGCCCATATGTTCGCCTGGATGCTAAAAAAGCCGGCATTCCGCTGGCGCATGCCGCTACTTCCCATAATTTCGAAAATAATCGATCGATGCGGCGTTTTGAAACTGAAATGACAGAATTAGAAAACAAACATGAAGAGTGTCAATCATTAAAAAGATGAATCATGGTCAGCGAAAGCGTTGAATACTCAGTCAATGGGATTTCTGCTCGAGACCGTGTATTATGTAGTTAGAATAGAACAGTTGGAGCTTCGGGACTCCATGGACTCAGAATAAAGTTCTGAAGCTCCAAGACGATTTTGATTTACTTTTTAGTTGATGTGACTATATTAGATAATGAAGTTACAGATTTTGAACATAAACTGCGCAAAACTGGATAACGGATAGACCTGGAAACAATTCGTTAATCCGATCATTGCCATTACATAGTGACAATAGTAATATTGGCTGCTTAGCTAATAAATAAAATAAGAAAATTATCAAATGTTAAAGGAGAAAAATAAATAGTTTATAATTTTACTAGATTTGTGAAATTACTTCGTTTAGTAGGCAGAGTATCATCCTTCTTAACCATATACTCCTATATTGTCTGCGTATCTTATTCTTTATTTATTCTTTCTTTCCATTCTAAAACGTCCGTGGAAAAAGAAATGTAAATACTTTTCTATGCGCCAGGCGGATGGCAAATAACGAGCAAGTCGCCACGGTCGGCATCAGCCGCCACGTGAAGGTAGAAAGAGCACCTGCCGGGAATCCGCGAAGAACATGCAATATACCGGAATTTAAGGGGAATAAGTGATCAGTGGTTAGAAAGTAGTATAGGGGGAGTGTTTTAATATTAAAGCCGAGGATTCTTAGAAATGAGGCGAGGTTCTTTCATTTTATTATTGTGAACTGAACTTTCTTAGCAGATTACTGTACTCGTACACTCTCTTCGTGCCGGGACCACAATTTCAAACAGACTTGGCTCCTTGCCAATCAGTAGTCCAAACACAGACTTAACGCGTATTCTGTTTGATATTCACGTCACAATGAGACAAACAAATAAACATTGAATTTAAAAGAAAACTCTAAATATTTGTTTATTCTGAATAGAGCGCAACTTTTCTGTTATTCTACAGCATGTTTGTTCATCTGTTCCTTTTTTTGTTATATATTATATTTATTCTTCTGTTTCAGACAAAAGCGGTTCTTCTCGTGTGTTGACGTGTAATTCATGTTCGGATCGTTTTGTTGATATTTGGCAACTTGTTCGCCATTGTTACGCCAGTCACGGGCTAAGAATATGCCAGGAGGATTTACCCGACGGAGAAGACTCCTGTACCAGCACATCATCACCCAATTCACAATTCCATAACTATAGAGAGCACTCTCCGCCGAAGCAATGTAAGCAATAAAGAAGGAAAAGATATATATATATATATATATAGTATTAAACTAAAATACCAAAATATATCTTTTAAATAAAAGAACAGCTTTTGCTAATCCGGAGTGACGGTTCATTTTCAACTGATGTTGGTTAAAAGGAACTAAAATAACCATTTCAACTAGCAAAAACTTTTAATCTTTTAACATATTTTAATGTAATTATAATAATTTATTACAGTACCCCTTAAACCGACAGCAAAGCCAGCAGGATTCGACTATTCAGCTTTCTGTAGTGAAAGACTACAAGAAATTGCACAGAAGGCCGCAATTGAGAAACAAGAACGACCGATTGCCGAGGCAAAAACCCTAAAGAGGTAATAATAATATAATATTAAAAATAATAAAGTTTATAAAATAATTTCTAGGAAGCATGGTTTTATATAAAGTATAAGTATTTAAAAACGGTCATTGGGTCCCCCAGATATATAAATGATCATTTCTATATATAATATTTGTATTAATATAAACAATTGTTTCATTAGGTTACTTCCCTGTGAAGAAACTGATGATGAACAATTAACATCTGCATTTACCTCTACTAAACAGAATACAAGTCTATCTGGAGCACTTGCCACAATGCAACAGCCACAGCCTCTTAATGTACGTTAATAAGAATTATGCCAAGCTAGGAATCCAAAACCTGGCAAGCAGCCAAAACTACAGAATGTTGGAAGTCAATTGGAAGATCGGAAAACTTATGTTACTTTATCAGATTATTTTCAATTTGGAACGGACTGCAATATGTTTTAAAAATACTCTAAAAACTTTGTTATATCCTTTAATAACTCTTCTTTTTTCAGTGGATTCAGTCTCCACAAGTGTTAAATGCAATGCAGGACTACTATGCTCAAATGTCGCAATATACTCATGCTGCTGCGCTAATCCAACTTAGCAACTCCGTGCCTTCTCAGTCGCCATCACTCTTCGCAGGATTAAGGAAAAAGTATGTTCTTGTAAAGATTGTTGTTCAACTATTAACAACTTAAGTTCTAATTATAATTATTGAGTTAAATTGTTTAGTGTTTCTCCAGAAGAGCCTTCTGCCTTTACTCCAAACCCTATCCGGCCTGCTTCCGCTGCTATTCGTAGAAGGTCTCCATTAGAAGATGAAGCCACTCCCAGGAAGAATATGAAGCAAGATGATGAAAATGAGGTATGTTTAATGCAAAGTTTTAGCGTAAACAATTTCCGAATGTTCCTTGGACGGGGCATTTTTAATATTAATTTTCTACAATGATATATTGAAGCATTAAAACGTACTTGGTTCCAACTATATTCCTAATTCCATATTTTAGTTTATCGTTGTTGATGACTGTGAGTTGGCCGAACCAGCTGCCAGAAGACAAATGAATGTAAAAAAGGAGAGGTGTACCTTCTGTAGCAAGGTAGGTAGAATATATAGTCTATCTCAAGACCTAGGTTTCCAGCTCGGTATCACGCGCGGGGCGCCGTTTTATAAAAAATGAATTTACTTTTGGATAAAACGCACCGCCTCGATCGA
The DNA here is from genome assembly GCA_034691345.1 of Phasmarhabditis papillosa. Classification (NCBI taxonomy): domain Eukaryota; kingdom Metazoa; phylum Nematoda; class Chromadorea; order Rhabditida; family Rhabditidae; genus Pellioditis; species Pellioditis papillosa. The sequence goes on from JAQGAV010000286.1 coordinate 36,037, forward strand.
TTTTACATTCATTTTATATAACACTGCGCCCCGCTCGTCATACCGCGCTGGAAACCTAGGTCTTGATATAGACTATATTTTACCAGTTTCCAATAGTCCAAATAGATTGGATAAGTCGATCCGGCAGTCTTTCAAAGCATTCTATGTCATTAGTACTAGCAAATAATAAAGTAATAATATCTTATAAACAATAATTTAATAAATATAAATAAATATATAATATTCTAGGTATTCACTAACCGTTCTAACCTTATTGTTCATCTTCGTTCACATACTGGAGAGAAGCCATATAAATGTCAATTATGCCCATATGCCTGTGCTCAAAGCAGCAAATTAACAAGACATATGAGAACTCATGGACAACAAGGAAAGGTAATATAAATATAATATTTAAAAAAGAAAAAATATGCTAGAGTCTACAACGAACAAAAGACCTCATAGCGCGGTGGTATACGTAGGCTTCCGCAATTGCGTATTTGTCTTTTCTGCATATGATACAAAATGAAACTACCATAAAAAGGTAGATTAATTTTGCCACAGATCGAGCAATTTTACAAACCTTACACAATACCGCGCACGGCAGTCTTCTTTTTGTTATGGACTATATGATATTTTTACGTTATAAGAAGCAGTCACCAATTGGGCAGCTTTGATTTCAGTCTAGGTTCAAACCTTATATTTAAATCTTCATAATTGGAAGCTGAAATGGAATATAAGCTAAAATTGTTTTTGCTACTTTATAGTCTGTAGTAAAGAACTATGTTTATATCACGGCATCCTCGGGAGCAGCAGTAGCATTTATGTTACTGTAACAACGCCTCTCTAAAGGGTACTGTGCTGACCATAGCTGTCAACACGCCAGTCCGGGCCCAAATGCTTTTTTAGCTTGATTGAAAATATTAATTTCCAATAAAGTAATGAGCAATTCTTTGAAAATTGCGGGCTTGCTCATAACAGGTATGGTGCTGACAACCTTGCTCTTCATAGAGTATTTAACAAACAAAAGACCGCACTGCAGTCTTCTTTTTGTTATAGACTATACAGACTATAGTTACTTATTACAAAAATACAAATTAACATTTATTTCTTCTTTTTACAGGAAACTTATCATTGTTACATCTGTCAGATGCCATTCTCAGTTCATTCGACTCTAGAAAAACATATGAGAAAATGTGTCGTTAACAATAGTGGAAGCGGACAGGAACGGAAGGATTTTCTAGAGCGGCCGCGGCCGACACCGTCAGCCTTAGCAGATGCAACATCTCTACTGGCACTGTCTAGTGTACCCCAGGGGGTACCACCTCCACCTAATGCAGTCTCACAGAGCAACCAGATTGTACTTAATTGGCTACAGGTACGGTAATAAAAATAATTATTAATAAAATATATAAGTTATTTTAATATTCGCCGTTAGGACATAAACTGTACAAATTTTTCACTATACACTACTGTTGAAAACTGCTTGAAAATTCTGTAATTAAGGAGAAAAACAAAAATATTCTGGGATATCCTTGAGTGTGCTAGAACTTCTTTGGTTTACTTCAAAAATAAACACAAATCTTTTGTTCCAAGAATACAGAATATCTTTTCTCCGTCTAGGCTTTAAATGTCTCGAATCCTCCTCCTCCGGGCGTAGCTCTGCCCTCAAATGGATCCACAATTCCAAAAGAATTTTTTCAGTGGATTCAGTCTCCACAAGTGTTAAATGCAATGCAGGACTACTATGCTCAAATGTCGCAATATACTCA